>BHDV01015900.1:0-60818 GCA_005406045.1 Adoxophyes honmai
CATCTGGTTGCCCTGAATTAGCTAAACGTGGCACTGGATTTTTCGAATTCATGTGCTCTGCCTACCCCTCATGGAAATACAGGTGTGAGAATATGTATGTATGCATGAAAAACATACATGTAAGTTAAAAGTACCAATGCTCGACGCCTCAACGCCCAGTAGATGTCACTTGTCTTACTTTGACATAAGGTTGCAAGTGACAAGTATTGGGTACTGTCCAGGACAGGGACGTTTACCTTATCTTTGTATTTTACTATTTTGGTTGCTTTTTTTACAAGTGTTTACATACCTGTGTGGTGTTAGGATAGATTAACACTTTTCCATTTCTTCCGTGGATGTTATAAGAAGTGATTAAGGACATGGGTTAAGGTAGGCAACTCAAAACTTAAACCAAATATGGTAGAAGTGGCCACAAAACGTGAAATAATCACGATTTTGTCTATGTAGCATTTCGTGTTCTCTGCTTACTCCATTCAGGAATACAGGCGTGATGTATGTGTGTTTGTATTTATTTACTTACCTACTTAAGTAAACGTGAAATTGTTAGTTGTTTGTTAACTTTAACGACTAAAGGAGTGAGACCGAATGTCATATTAAAGCGGCAACAAAAATACATCCGTTAAAATTTCAACTGTCTGGCTCTTGTGGTTCTTGAGATACAGCCTTAAGACAGACGGAGAGACGAACGGACAGCCAAGTCTCAGTAATAGGGTCCCGTTTTCACCCTCTAGGTACGGAAACCTAACAAAAATTTGGACTTACGCTTATGAAGACACACGCATTCGTCAGTTGCTGGCGGTAACTGAGAGCGCCGCGGACGATGCCTGCCATATTGACGCAGCTGAGAGAGCGAGACAGGCGATGGCTCTCGCTCACTACGCGCGGCAAATGGAGGGTACACCCAAACCCTCAGAAACACTACTACCTGTTTATTTTTAAGTTAAATGTATGTCTGTCTGATGTGTTGTAAAGTGATATTTATAAGAAACGTATTTTTTACATAAATGTTCATTTTTTTACTGCGATTGGCCTTTACAACATTCTCTCTAAACCCCATACGCTTTTCCTACTCACTAACATTACCCATTTATGGCACATACCGTTTACCACGAAACCCGCTACCGCTCGTGCTTTACCCCAAGCCCGTACGCAAACTCTGGGTTTGACGTTTGCCCTGTGTTTAGCATATTAGGTTTAGATTTAGCCGCGCACCGCGATAAACGGAACTGCTAACTTAATTCAACGCCGAGTTAATTTAGCTGCAATTCGGATTTCAGTATAATTTGAGACTAGGAACTTGCCCTGACTTCCCACGAACGTCTCCATCTTCACTATTATACGTGTCACCGGAAAATAGCACATACCGTAAGATTACAAACGAAGAACATAAAATGTTTTACGCGCACATTTTTGCAAAATTTTATCTAATCTAACCTAATCTAATATAACAAAACCTTATAGAATGTGCAAAACATTTGATCTGAACTAAATTAATCTAACCTAACCTAACCTAACCCAAATTGATTATTTTACGAAAACGCGGCCGTAAAATAATACAATTTGTCTCCCGTTTGGGATCTTACAGTTTATAAATTTCCAGAAAAATTTCGTGAATTTATAAACTTACGGATTGTGATATTTTCCTGATACATTATACTGTTACGGTTCATCGCGTTGGGTCGTTGCACATCACTACGAGTACAAGTGACGGATATCCCTAGCGCGTTGGCTAGAAAAGGAAACAATTGACGTACGATTTAGCGCGAATACGGACATTTAAATTTTAAGTTTTTTTAAACCATTCTTATTAATACGTACGATCATTCATCATCATCATGTGCAATATAACAAGCTCAAAATGTGCATGCGCGAATGCACGAAAAGAGTCCGAGAGAGATTCCGCATATCTAGTATTAGCATAATTATGTATGGGCGTAAACTAACGTCACTTGCAGACTTTGCATACATTTAATGCGAAATATAAATACTGAGTAGGCATAGCAATACCTACCAGGATTTTGGGTAGCAGTTCTAACTTTTTTTTTAACGACATGAAAATGCTTTATCCATACGACAGCGCCGTGGAGCATTTCTAACCTGACCTAACCTATCTTTCTGGCAGGATTTCGGTCCTACGAGGGTCGCAGTTCTAACCTAACCTAACCTACATTTCTTGCAGGATTTCGCTCCTATGAGGATCGCAGTTCTAACTTATCCTAACATACCTTTCTGGCAAGATCTCGGTCCTATAAGGGTTGTAGTTCTAACTTATCCTACCCTACCTTTCTGGCAAGATCTCGGTCCTATAAGGATCGCAGTTCTAACTTATCCTAACCTACCTTTCTGACAGGGTTTCGGTTCTACGAGGGTCGCAGTTCTAACTTATCCTAACCTACCTTTCTGGCAAGATCTCGGTCCTATAAGGGTTGTAGTTCTAACTTATCCTAACCTACCTTTCTGGCAAGATCTCGGTCCTATAAGGGTCGTAGTTCTAACTTATCCTAACCTAACTTTCTGGCAGGATCTCGGTCCTATAAGGATCGCAGTTCTAACTTATCTGAACCTACTTTTCTGACAGGATTTTGGTCCTATGAGGGCCGCAGTTCTGACTTCTCTTAACCTATCTTTCTAGCAGGATTTCGATTCTATGAAGATCGCAGTTATATCTAAACCTGTTTCACCTTTCTCGCACAATTTCGATTCTTTAAAGATGACTGTGCCAACATGACCCGAAAATTTATCGCTATTGAATTCTACCAAGACAATATTATGCCGGTAACTATAGAATCGTAGCATGAGCTATGTATAGTATGTCATAGGAAGTCATAAATACCAAAAGTGTCGCAAAGACAAGTCGTCTGTTTTTCCCTGCTAATGTTAGTTTCCTTGATTCATTAAAAGTCATGAGGCGATATGCTATAAAGTTACAAATGCAGCCAAGCTAGCCCTTAAATCTTGTCAAAAGGCATAGGTATATCGCTTCTTCCCTTTAGGCTCAATTCACACCAGAAGAGCAGCGCAGCGCGGCGTAGCGCAGCGACCCGCACCGTGGAGCGGTCCTGCGACTGCTCGAGAAGCCGCTGGAATGCGTAGGAAGTCGCTGGAATTTACATAATTATTGACATATTGACATATGTATTGACAGCGGCCGTCGCGACTACTCGAGCATCCTCGGGCATTCCCGCGACAGCTCGCGCAGTCGCACGGCTTTGTTTATGGAATGCGCTGGAATTCCCACGGATCCGCTGGCATCCGCGCGCATCGTTAGAGTTTCTCATGCGATAATAAGTCTTATTGTAATGAAAATAAAGTTGAAATTCTCATGACACTGAAACTGCGCTCCGCTACGCCGCGCTGCGCTGCTCTTCTGGTGTGAATTGAGCCTTAAGCTCTCTGTTTGGCGCAGCGCAGACGGCACACTTTTTGTCCGCACAAAAAGTCCGCACGGATTTTATGCATTGTGCGCCAGACTTCGTCGTGTGCGATACAGCCTATAATTGCATAGGTTCTATTTTCACGGACTAAAATAAAAAGTGCGTCTCGGGTATTCTGTCGTCTGTGCTGCACCTTTCAGGGGTCGGATTTTTCATCGCATGATCCGAGGCAAGAAAACTATGGAGTCGATATTAAAATTAAACTTTTAATTCATATTCATACTCATACTCACTAATTTTCTTAGTCCCGTAATACTTTGCCCCTTGTGCAGGTTAACAGATTAAAAATGTTAATCGAAAATTAATCTTACTGAATAAAATTAAAATATGGAAAAATTTGCCATTATTGACTCGTTTTACAATTGTATTTTTGAAATGGACAATGCACATGCCATACCTTGTCAAGATTTTGAGGCACTCATTCCTGTATCTACAAGCTTTATTGATATTGGAAACTAGATGCACAAAATAAAAGTAATGTTTTATTTTAGTTTATTTTTGTTTAAAATGTAATTTATTTCTACTCATAACGATTTATTATATTTACAATTTAATTTCATTCTTAATTAAATGAATGAGTATGAGTATGGTTTAAATAATAATTTAATTTTAATATCGACTCCATAGTTTTCTTGCCTCGGATCATGCGATGAAAAATCCGACCCCTGCTTATTATGCGCTGTTTAGACGACTTCGGCAGTTGTCGTCTGCGGTCGGGTGTAAGAATATGACCGCAGCAACAAATATTTCTGTTTAGGAATTGTGTCTCACTCTCATCCCTGTGTGGTGTCGGGATAGAATAACACTACTCCATTTCTTCCGTGGATGTCGTAAGAGGCGATCAAGGAAAATAGGTTTAGGTATGTTTTAGGCGACAGGCTAGCAACCTGTCACTATTATATCAGCCAACTTAAAACTTACAAAGTATGCTAGAAGTGCCCACGGAACCTGAAATAATCATGGTTTTGTCTGCTCTACCTTGATTTAAGTGCCACTTCCACGATAGTTTTAAGTGCGTACGCCATATTGACATCCCTAAGGCGACAGCTGAGCTTAAGTTTGAAAGTGAAGAACATACACACTTTATAGACTTCTGTAAATATTTGTTTTGTGCTAGGTATTTAAATTGGCTTTTTTGATAAATAAAATAAGTCATTCTTAACATATACGTCTTTAATTCAAGTATGCCGATTACATGATGAGCGTTACGTAATATCAAAGTCACATTTGGAATTATCGAGCAATTTACAACCTTACGTCCTTAACAAGTGAGTACAATTTACAATGGATCGAGATGATTTAATTTTATAATCTAGCAACAACAGAGATTTAAAGTTTAACTTTCGATTTTTTTTAAGTAAAATGTGTGTCTAGCTATTGGGGCCTTAGGGCCAAACTTACTAGTGGATAGGAATTACAAATCAAATGTACTATCGAACCAACTGATTCCTGACCCACCGTAGAACGTTGTCACAACAAACGTCATAAACATTTTCCTTTGTCAAGCAATGAAATATCACTATGACGATCACTGTGAATAGGTTCTACGGTGGGTCAGGAATCAGTTGGTTCGATAGTACAGTCATTGAAATTGGATGTTGAGCAGGTTGAGATACTTCTAAAATTGGCGTTATTTCCAGCCAGTTGCATGACATAAATACTCAATATTGAACTTCATGGTGAAGTTTGTCCTATAATGCGAACAAAATTATGAAGGCGGTCAACCTGCTAAACATTCAGATTCCCTGACTATACCTCTCGATTTTATAAAAAGTAACTTCACAAAGTAAAATTTCGCCTGAGAAATTACTATACAATACGTTTTTTTCTTAACATCACTCCACTGGAATTTAGAATTTACATACATACATCTGTCTGTCAGGTTACGGAATAAAATAGCCATGTAACATTTCCTGATCTCTACCCACTTAATGTGAGAATATAGGCGTGATGTTGATGTATTTTGTAAGAATTTTACAACTACACATTATTAACGGTGTGGCGACAATCCTTAAACCAGGTAGATTGAAATTCCTAACCATTATTGTAAGTGTGATTGTAATTCAAATCTTTGTAACACTCAGGACCCCACTAGATAGACACACAAAAATAAAGGTACGAGTTAGAAACCGATATAAGTAGAGGTTAGGTAGCAGACTTCTGAACATGATTACGGATGCACATTTGCCTCGACCGGGAATCGAACCCGGGACCTCTAGCTTCAGTTAGATTCTATAACCACTAGACTTGACGGCTGTCTTAAAATTGATTCCTCATTCAGACTTTAGAATAACACCTCTCCATTCTTTCCGTGAACGTCATAAGAAGCGATTACGGAAATAGGTTAAGGTACATTTCAGGTAACAAGCTAGCAACCTGTCACTATTATTACCTGCCACCTCAAAACCTACAAAAGTATGCTGGAAGTGGCTAAGAATCGTGGAATAGTCATGGGTTTGTCTATGTAGCGTTTCGTGTGCTTTGCCTACCCCATTTATGTGTATGATGACCCCATGATGTTTGTCCGAAGAAAGACCTTTTTTTTCTGATCAACGGTCGGACATTACGTTGTCAACAACTCTCATGTTCAGACATGTCACGAAATGTCACAACATGTCACAACGACAACGATATTTGCTGTTATTTGCGGCAATCCAACTCGTACCAATTAATTGGACAGGGTATAAAATAATTCTGAAACGAAAACGGTTAGGATTCCAACTTGAAATGATAATTAATTTGTTTCTTTTAATTACAAGATTGATGAATGAAACTTAACGAGTTTTAACATTTACTGGGACTTTCGAAATAAAACACGTCTGCCTTAATTGACCGGGGTAGCAATTAAGAAGTTCCAGAGAAAATGTTGACGTCTTAAGGTCACACACACATAATCAACTCGAAAAAGAAGTGTCACTGTTCGCCTCGCCATCATCCAGGTCAACCCAACGTAGGTATGCACGTAACTAAACCCTATCAGCAGCTCTTGTACAAGCTCGTTCACACCATATCGGGCGTCCGGCCGATTTTTTATCGGGTGTAGAAGCAGAACATTTTATATGAAGCTTCACACACGCTCGACAACGATTTTCTGTTGAATTCGACGTAAAATATTGGGCGTTTTGTCAGCCCACACGCCGATAAAAAATCGTGTCGGCCACGCTGTTCACATAAAATCGGATGTCGGGCCGACCCCGCTCGCGCCTCGCCTCCTGTACCTCCCGTTAATCGCGTTCGCGCATTCACATTGTCGTGGTCGAAGGCCGACTGATGCGAAAAGAGGCCCGACACCGATTAAAAACCATCCTGATAGACGGCTAGGTGTGAACAGAGGCGCCGACAACCGATAAAAAATCGGCCCGATGCCCGACGTGGTGGGAACGAGCTCTAAGACTATGTACTCGGCTACGGCCCGCTGACTGCCTATGACTTAAAACTTCCGAAAGATCGGCAACGTGTTTTATTTTAAAAGTACGCATTAAATTATTTTATTTAGTTTAACGGTATTGACAATTATGTTTTGAACATTCTAGCTCTTATTCTAAGATGACAAGCTCTTGAGTTTGAAAATGAAACGAAAATCAGTCTTTTGACAATATTTAGGAAATGCTCAAAATTCTGGTTAACCCGTTCGCTGCCACTGACGCAAATACGCGTTTGTGTGACTTTCACCCAGTGCCGTTGCGCACTTGTGCGTTCTTAGGCTGATTGGCAGTGAACGGGTTAACAGAAGCAAAGTAATTAAATCTAATTTGGCAAAAGTATTGACTAATCTAAAGTTTTCGAATAATTAACTACAAAAATTTGGAAATACCTCTTAAAGTTATTTAGGGGCACAAACCTCAATTCGAAAGCAACGGGAACTATTTAAAGTAATCTTATAATCACATCGTATGCCTTTTTAGTCTCAGGATTCCTAACACTCCGGCATTTTCTGAAGTCTTCTCGTTCCACAATTCCATTTTTACCTAGTTTATGCTCCATACGAATATAAAATTCTAAAATCAAAAAACGTCGCGAAGAACACCTTGTGAATTTGATTTACTTTTTGAAATCTCCCTAAAACAAATTAAAAATTAAAGTTTTGTAAAATTAAAATGAAAGGAAATTCTTTGGTGCGTAAGTATGAAGTTTTTTTTAAATCTATAACAATTCCTCATACGGCTCACATTACGTTAATAAACTTCATACCTATTTACAATGTTACAGGCTTTTGTTAAAATTCAGCCCGTGTGATAATCTAAACTCTTGGGAAAATGATTGTGACCCTCTCTAAATCCCAAAAATCCCAAAAATGTATTGAAAATGGTAGTATTAGAAAGAAAAAACAACGGTATTTCTGTGTCACATAACATAAAAATTGCCAAAAAACATCACATAAATTTCAAATGTGGAATACCAGTTTTCAGAATTCGAATTTTGAATTGGACTTTCGAATTTGAGACACAAAAAAGACTACACCTATAAAGTTTACTAAAACGTAGGTCACAAATCTGCTAGTATTGTAGTTTCGACGATGTTTACAAGACATGCACTACTTGTTATGCCATGCACGTCATTTTTGCATGAATTATGCATGTTAAGGGTTGTGTGAGGTTGTCGACCCGTCGGCGCATTTGTTAAAACAGTTGAACTACACGATAGAATATGCAGAAGGTCCCTTGAAATATAAATTAAGAATAACATGAATAAAATGTTTCGTTTGTTTTTTGATATGTTCTTCGAGAGCTTAGCCAATAGTTTTCAGACGTGTCATGAAATTAAAGGACTTACGTTAAAAAGTGCACTGCACTCTTCTTTCTTACTTCTCTTACTGGTGAAAATATACTCCATAAATCTGCTTTCTTGGCGGTTTCTTCAGGTTACTTTAGAGTATTCTTAAACGAGAAGTGAGTTGAAGAAGAATCTTTATTTGCTTCGTTGCTTCTGTAACTTCATTAAATGTCACTAATTTTATTTGTGACTTTTTTCTAGATTGAGCACCCCTGACTATCGTGATGCATTTTAACTATAAGAGGTATTTCTGACCGTAGGCCTAACAAATAAACTTTAGGGGTAAACCACAATCATTATTCCACACACTTTTTTTGACAATTGATGAGTGTGTAATTGTGTATATCACACACTTTATGTTATCAATTTCTTAACACATTTTGACATAAAATGTGCTGTGAATAATGTTAGAGGTTCAAACGCCCGTATGTTCAATCAAAAGTAATCCCAAAATCAAATGTCAATTATAAATCAGTCTTGCCTTCTGTAAAACCTGAAATGCCAGAACTCGTAATGTCAAGCGAATATAATTTGAAAAAGATTTATTATCTAAACAATGACGAACGCTTAACAACTAGGAAGTTCGTATTTCATATTGTTAGTCTAGGTTTTGGCATTATTTTAAGTGATATTTTAATTTCAAAATGGCATAAAAGTATAAGGCACATATTAATTAATTACTAGTTACAGTTACGCTAAACTTTCTGTTTGGGACGTACGACACAGCTATAATTTTTTTCTAGCTAGAATCACTAAATATCGAAAAAAGCGCAGATCTAATAATTTACGATAAAAAATAAGCACAAGGACTCGTTCTGGTTTTATATTTTGTTGAACATTATACTCTAAAAATATAATACCAACCCTTTCCAACCGAGCTAAATTATCGTAGGCTTAAATCTAAAATCTAAATATACCGTCAATAAGGTTAAAATTCAATTGGATTTAACTCTCACGATCGTGTCAACTCTGTTCAAAAGGGTTGCATTATAAGAACTTGAGAAAAAAATTAACAGTAAGTTTTTTTAAGATTTTCGAACTTTGGTAGATTAAATTAAACGAATGTTTTTTGCAAATTATTAGATCTACGATAGGGTTATCAACATTTGGCACTTTTTATAAAAAAAAAGAATGAACAAAAATAATGGGGAATATTTTTCTGCTGCAATGTGGAAATAATACTAACCGCGTGATATGTTTTCAATATTTGAATCACAACTGTTTTGTTGAAAAAAGCAAAAAAAAAGGAAAATAAAACAAAAGCGTTCATAATTAGTTTTTTTATTTAATTTCGAAATGTAACAATAAATATGTTTGTTCTGTATAAGAAATCGTATTTTTCAATGGATGGATTTCCAATTAGATTTTTTTCAATCAAATTACAAAATCAGAACTAAAAAAAATCAATTCATGATATCATTTTAATTTGTTACAAATTCGAAAAAATATAAGAGATAAAATAAAAATAATTAAGTAGCTTAATAACTTAAGAATAAAAATTAATAAAAACTTTGGTATCTGTATTAAAACCGATTAAATTTTGGAGTAGAAAAGCTATTAATGTAATAGAAAAAAAAAATACAAAATAATTTATTTACAGTATTCTAAGCGGGCATAAATTAAAATTAAACAATAAAACTTACATTTATTGTCAGTTCGCGATTTGAGTATTATTTTTATTTACATTTGGCGAAGATGAGGAAAATCAAAATTAAATCTAGTAGAAAAATGTACATTAAAATTGTATAAAAAGGAAATTTTACTTAATTAACACATTGCTAATATATCAATCAAATCAATCTTCTTTTTAAATCCTTCAAACTGGATTTACATTAAAAATACAATCAATGCAATTCGAATCAATCCAATAATTTTTTCATCAACAGAGAAACATAATAATTTTATTTCAATAACGATAAATGCATTATTAGTGTATCTAAAACAATCGACGATCAGACCGCCGGGCAAATTCCGAATTTCCCATAAATTTCGCA
The DNA here is from genome assembly GCA_005406045.1 of Adoxophyes honmai. Taxonomy (NCBI): domain Eukaryota; kingdom Metazoa; phylum Arthropoda; class Insecta; order Lepidoptera; family Tortricidae; genus Adoxophyes; species Adoxophyes honmai. The sequence continues at coordinate 10,202 of BHDV01015900.1, forward strand.
AAAAGATCAAGAAGTATCTATTAATAACAATTAACAAGAACATCTATTAAACATAAAAGAGATCCATCAAAGGGAATCATAATATTCAGCAAACATTCCTAACTCAAATCACTAAATACTCTTAAATCATTACGATTTGGACAAACAATTTCCAATAATTCGCTTAAAGATGGACGTTAATTAAAATTTACAGTAATATTGATAGTAATTAAGTCAGTCAATCTAGGGGTCTAAAAACTCCCGAAAATGATGCAGTCATCGGAAAAATATTTCAACGTCAGACACCCAAATCAATTTATAACTACACGAAAGTATCGCACACAATACATGCACAAATATACACGAACAAGCCATTCCAATCTGTCATATTTGATACAATTTTCAAATACTTTCTGATTTGTGATTTCGAAATATCCATATTTGAATACTTGTTGTATTTATTTGTATCTCTGTTTCAACAAACAATTAAATTGATGTTTAATTCTATCAAAGGGTGCGACTTGAAAATACTCCGTAACTAGTGTCAAATTCAATGTACATTATAATGTACGTTATATTTACGTAATTCACCGCCTAAGATCATGGAACCACGCCATGTCATTTTTAGTGCACATTTTGATTAGTCCGTTTTTCAAACCTTTTTGACTTCACGTGAATACGTGGGTACTTTCACAAAAAAAGCGAAATAAACGGATAACGAACGTCTTTATATCGAGTTTAGTTTGACATGTTTCAGTCGCGCGTCTTGCACCAGCCGAGGCGTGTGCTCCTGATGAAGGGCTGCGAACTGGCCCGAATCAATACATGTCGAGCTAAACTCAGTATAAGGACGTGAGTTTTCCGAATCATAATTGCAAAATAGGAGAAGTATAGCTTCGTATTGAGGAACCAGCTCTTTACGAAAATTTGTCTTTTTTTTTTCAATATACCTACCATACTTATCTGTAGGTAGATTTTAGAGCCGTTACAAAATAGGTTAAATTGAGCGGCGCTAGTCACAGATACAAGCGTCTCTCTCTAACCTGAGTAGTGAAAGAGAGACGGGTATATTACTGTTTAACACTGCGCTTGATGAGCGCAAAACAGATACAAAATCTGATTACTTTGGCCACAGATACTTGAAAGATATCATGTCATAATTTAAACGCAGAGCAATATTCCACTGAAAAAGGCTACATTTTCTTCAACACTAAACTTATTTTTAATTAATCCAACCTTTTTCATTGCAATAGCAGGGTGCAAAACTGCGTACCTACATTTGGCGCTTACCTTTCAACCTACCTACTGCGGACTTCACTTATCACATTCAATAATTTTAAATCTATCTACAATTATCTATACTTATTTACAAACACTGCCACTTCAAACCACATGAGTCTCACTTCGTTTGTTGTACGACTCATCTATTGTCACATTTTGCTTTTTATTCTCTTTGCGTATCGTCCCGTACTGTGGTACGTCTGAGGTTAGATTCTGGACTGTTAGTATTTGACTGGAGTTGCTATTCTGCGGAGTGCTAGTAGATACTGGACTGCCGTACTGGTTTCCGTACTTGTGCCTCGATGGGTCCTTGAGAATGGACTGCGGTTGCTTCGGAACGGGCTGGGAGAACTGGTGCTGCGGAAGAATTGGTTTGTCAGATTTGGATGTAAAAAGTAATAGCACGAAATACAAAAAAAAAATAGTACATCGCCGATCTGGTCGATATACCTCCTTTGAGGGCGCCCTCGACCGACTTGCCCTAACAAACTTTCCTTGTAAATTTTCTTACATAAATATCCTTGTTAAAAATACAGTGTGTCACAAAAAACGAGTAAAGCAAAAAGGGGGTTAAATGACCCATTAAAAGGAATCAATTTACTTGTAATATTTGAAAAAGGAAGAGAAAAAAAACATTAATTCCTCTTATTAAGTTTGCAAATATAATTTTGAAAGAAATATTGAAAATCTGTGAAAGAATACAATCTGATAAATAATCTAGATGATAACTTCAGTTCTATTAAGTGACTGCTTACTAGGGTTAAAAAATTTATGCTAGAAGTGGCTACAAAACGTGAAATAGTCATCGTTTTGTCTATGTGGCGTTTTAAGTGCTCTGCCTACCCCGTTAGAGAATACAGGCGTGATTGTATGTATGTATGTGTGTTACTAGGGTTTACAATATTTTTTGCTTTAATCATTTATAAGATTTTCCTAACACGTTGTACCTATATCGTTCTAATTAGTCCCTTAGTTAGATTACGGAAAAAGAGACGTGTTTTTTGGTTTATCAAATAAAATAACTAAACATCGACAAAGATCATCAAACTTCCAGAGTGGGGGCTTGTGACGTCATGCCTTGGTAAAAAAATCAAGTAGGGACGTCACTTGAAACTTCCAAGCACTGTGTTCTATTCATTTGTGAAATAAAATAAAAAAAACAAATGTCTAATATTTTTGATAATTTATATGAGGTACTAAACAGGATCAAACTAGTTACCAACCAGGGTAAAGCCATTATCGTTTGATTCGGAAACATCACTAAGCAATACTTGTATACCAAAAACTGTAGCAATTTTAGGTTCAGATATATTTGCGAATTTAAACAGTTAGTAATAACATAATCTTAGGACTAAGTGTTGAATGGTTAGATTAAAAGGGGCCTGCGAGGGCCTTGACTTGTCAAATGGGCTTATTGCTTTATGCTGGTACCACGGAGTTGTCTTAATGCTAAAATTGTGTTTTCAAAATGAGGAACACTATACTTTGAAATTTCAACCGAAAAAAATCGATTTTTTCGCTGGAATCTGAAGATAAAACTAGATAATGATTTGTGTAATAACACTTATAACTGTTTGATTTCGCATAATTTTGTTTGTCCTAAACTAATATCGTATAAAGGAGACTACGTATAAATTTAATATGCGTAACGGTATTTCGTTGAAACATTTTGTACGCATAAAATTCGTTTGCCGAATAAGCACAACATTAACAGGAATTCGGTTCTGTGAAGGTTGCAATTGTAATAATATTCATAAAAAATAATTTATACGAAGTTTGTTATACTTAATAAGTTTCAGACAAAACAAATTAGGCGAAGCACCCTTAAAATATACCTTATGTAGGATAAGAAAGAGTAGTGTGATAATTTGACAGTTACAAAGTGGGTCTTGCGCTAGTATTTACCCCAGTGTAAGGTAAATGTACTAATGCTCGACGCCTCAACGCCCAGTAGATGACACCCATCTGTCACCTATCTTACCATGACATAAAGGTTACAAGTGCCTAGTATTGGGTCAGTGTCGAGCACAGGGACATTTACCTTACTTGTAAATACATAAACCTACGTTACCAACACTAACTCTGGTACCAGGAGTACATAAAACACCAGGAGCATTTCGCCAAAATTCAACGTAAAAACAAGTGATTTAACATGGCTCACCTGGTTACAGCCGGGGTGCAGTACGGTGACGTCAGGCGGCGGCACGGCGGCCATTTTGTCGTGGCGGCGACGCAGCGTGCCGCCCGCCGACTGCCGGTCTAGCGGCACTGTGGGAAGAATAGAATGTTACGACACAAGTATAATAAAAGGTGATTGTCACCGGTTGCTCAGTGTTTAGACTAGTAACGTGATTGATAAACGTAACTAATCTAATCACCCGACGACCGGTGACTAATCACTATGTGGTTGAATTTGTTTGTTCAGCATAATTATTGTAATCTGATGCGGGGCGATAAAGATGACTTTCGTTCGGAAGTAGACCTTATTAGGGTTTCGTACCCAAAGTGTGAAAACGGAACCCTATTACTGAGACTTCGCTGTATGTCTGTCTGTCCGTCTGTCACCAGGCTGTATCTCAGGAGCGGTAAGAGCTAGGCAATTGAAATTTTCAGAGATGATGTTTTCTGTTGCCGCTATAACAACAAACACTAAAATCAAAATAATAATAATTAAGGAGGCTCCCATACCAAAAACGTGGTTTTTGTTTGCTTTTTTTGGTTCAGAACGCTTCGTGCGCGAGTCTGACTCGCACTTGGCCGGTTTTTATCATTTCAAACCGCCGGAGAATAGTGTGTGTGTGTTCTCTGACACTCACCATCCATTCCATAAGCCGTAGGAGGTACGGCCTGGTGCGCGGGCGACCCCACGCCGTTCAGCATCTGGTGCTTCAGCGGCGCCGGCGCGTACTGCTGGGGCGGCGTCGGCGTGCGACCGCTCTGCTGTTGGAACCGTGGTTAGGTTAGGTTAGTTATCTATATATATATATATACAGTGGTGGACAGATAATTAGAAACACTCCATACAATCACGAAAATATTAACATGAACTAGCGGTAGTAGCAAAAGAAACGCAAATAATTCATAATTAATTATGCAGCGATGTAGCCACAACATTAAAATATGCGTACAATGAAAAAAAATACAACAGAAATTTATAATTTTAGTGTAAAATGAGTTTATTTATTGATAACTTGAATTTCCGATACTGGCTGTTTGGACACATAATTAGAAACAGGGTCACAAACATACTTTTTTCTTTTGAATAATTAAAAAAAACCTTCTTATTACTATTTTGGCGGCAATTAACATCAACTTCAGTTACAACAGCAGTAAAATATGTTCAAAATGAGAATAAAATAAAAGTTATGAGGCGTCAACTCGCTAAGTAATTGTAAATCCGCGTTTGGACCGAATGGGACATCCAAAAGAATCGTCAATCACTTAGGATGCACCATAAGAAGGTATTTCATACCATCGACCATTGCAAAAGACATGGAACTACTGAAAACCAAATTAGAAAGGCATACCCAAAGAAAACATCGCCCAGAGAAGATTCGCTTATCGTACGGTAAGCGAATCTTCTCTTGAACAAGACCCGTTTATAGACTCCAATGAAATTATAAATGAGGTTTACACATAACATGACTCCAAAAACGTGAAGTGTAGACTAGTACCCAGTCAGTTAGATGAAGCGAAACTATTTGAGGGGGCTTCCCGAAAGGTACCGTACCTACAGAACAACATAGAGATGAGATAATTAATTGCGAAAAAATACAGCAAGTGGACGATATAGAAATACTCAGATAAAAAGTTTTATTTTCAGATGAAACTAAAAATAATATGCTGAATTCTGACGGAAAACGCTACATTAAACGTCTACCAAACCATGGTTTTAATAATAAATACACAAAAGTATGGTTAAGCATGGTGGTGGAAACATTTTGATTTTAGTTTCATCTGAAAGTAAAACTTTTTGTCTATTCCTGAAATGTCAACTTGCTGTATTTTTTCGCAAATAATTATCTCATCTCTCTTTACTGTTCTGCAGGACCGGTACCTTTCGGGAAACCCTCCTATACAGTTTCACTTCAACTAACCGACTGGCTACTAGTCTTCACTTCACGTTTCTGGGGTCATATGACGTGAAAACTTAATTTCTAATTTCATTGGAGCTTATGAACGGGTCTTGTTTAGCAAATAAGCGAATCTTCTCTGGGCGATTTTTTCCTTGCGTGTGTCTTTCTAATTTAGTTTGCAGTAGTTCCATGTATTTTGCAATGGATCTGATAGCATTCAAAGTGGTCGACGACTCTTTTCTATGTCCTCTTTCGGTCCAAACACGGACTTACATTTACTTAGCAAGTTGACACCTTATAACTTTTATTTTTCCCCATTTTGAACACAATTTACTACTCACCAAACTAAATGGTGATGTGTAATTGCCACCACAAGTGTAATAAAAAGGTTATTTTTAATTTTACAAAAGAAAAAAGTATGTTAGTGACCCTGTTTCTAATTATGTGTCCAGACGGCCAGTAACGGAAATTCTAGTTACCAATGTATAAAATAACTTTACAGCAAAATTATAAAATTCTGTTGTCTTTTTTTTCGTTGTATACATATTTTAATGTTGTGGCTACATTACTGCATAATTAATTATGCCTTATTTATGTTTATTTTACTACTACCGCTAGTTCATGTTGGTTGTTTACGTGATTGTATGGCGTGTTTCTAATTATCTGTCCACCACTGTATATAACTCAAAGGTGACTGACTGACTGACTGACTGACTGACTGACATAGTGATCTATCAACGCACAGCCCAAACCACTGGACGGATCGGGCTGAAATTTGGCATGCAGGTAGATGTTATGACGTAGGCATCCGCTAAGAAAGGAATTCCCGAAATTCCCACGGGAACGGGAATTAGCGGGAAAATCCCGTTGTATGAAAAATCTAAACCTAATGCGAGCGAAGCCGCGGGGCATAAGCTAGTATAACATGTAATGCCAAAAGAGTTGATAAAGCTTGAGGCTTTGGTTTAAAAAAGAGGGAGACTTTGACAATTATACTTGTAAGGAGTGATCGTATTTTTTGGCATTTTTGGTGCGATGATGTGAAATGATACATGACAGTGACCTGGGGTTGCGCGAGTTTTTTTTTGCGAAAGTGTTTTACGAAACAGCAAAAGTAATATTTAGTAACTGGTTAGTTAAAAACGTGAAAATGCCAAAATTACATCGGAATTGGTAGCAACTCAGTTAAAAAGGTAGAAAAAAACTTCGATACAAGTTTCTTTGCCGACCTATTGTAGTTACGAAAATGATTTAATGTATAGGAGTTACGTTACTTTTTATCTAGGGCCAAACCAGAGATACTTTATATTATTAAGATAGATAGTCTTCTATGTATTTTGTATTGCTACTGATGACTTACCTGTTGTTGTAGGTATTCGCCGATAAGAGGCGGGTACGAGAGGTAGCGGTCACACGCCATGTTGTAGTAAGAGCCGTCAAGAGGTGGCATCGGGGACGGCGAGGGTGCGTAAGTAGCTTTGCCTGGATAGACAAACAGACAAGTTCGTTACACGGAACATAGATAATCAAAGAAAAAGCGGTTTTTTAATACTTTATCCTACTAATAATGTTATTCCCTCAATATGTGATGTGTGTGTGACTAACGTAAACATTTTTTTTTACGTTCGTAACTGAAGTTAAATAAGTGGTTACGAAAAAAAAATTGGAGTGTAAACAAACAAATTACTTTATTTTACATCGCGTTTAGTTATTGTACTAGTAATAATGTGCAAAAAGTACCTACCTAATTAAAATATAGGTTTTTTTTTCTTAAATAACTAATAATAACCCCTTATTGCATAAAACCCCTTCCCTTCCCTTCCCTTATTTGCCCGTGTGGTGCCGGGTTAGAATAGCACCTCCCCCTTTCTTCCCGTGGGTGTCGTAAGAGTCGACTCTGGGAAAGGGTTAGTGTATTGTGGGCGATGGGCTAGCGACCTGTCACTGCAATATCACATTTAACCATCTGGTTGCCCTGAAATTGCTAAACGTGGCACTGGATTTTTCAATTCATGTGCTCTGCCTACCCCTCTTGGGAATACAGGCGTGAGAATATGTATGTGTATGTATGTGTATTGCATAAAATACAACGCCAAAATAGCCAGTTGTAACAAAGTAAATCACATTATTTAGATAGAACGTAGCCACGAAGTCAGTGACTGTTCTACATCGCGCTAACGAAGTTTCGAAAGTCGGATGCATATACAAGGTTAAACTTTCTGTCTTTCTAATTTTATAGTCATCTCAATTCAACCTAATGACGTAATGACGTGTAAAAGATCCGTAAAATACCCGCGCAAAAAGTAACGTATACGGATATCCGAACCATCACAACTCATCAGTAAATCTCCAACACTCACCAGCACTTCTTCCCAGGGTGCTGTGACCACTCAGGTCCTTGTGCCGGTGGGGGTGTGGTAACGTCCTCGCGTGGTCACCCTCGTACACCGCGTAGTTAGGCGGGGGGTAGTCCAGTGGAGGGGGGATGACCAACCCCTGGTCATCCATGAGGTATGCGTCTGTCTGCTGGATAAGAGAATGGTGTGATTTAGAAGAATTCAGAAAATCTGGATACCACAGACTTATATCGATATAGATACCGCGATTTCCTGCATTTGTATGAAAACCAAGCGTGCCACTTTTTATCTACCTACTGTCAGACTGTCACACATGAGCGCTTTAGTGATGGGAATTGACAGTCTGAGTGTAACCGATTCAAAGGTGACGCCTTATTGAAGTTTTCCTGTCTCTAGGCAGTTAAACGCGTCAAAGAAAGATCATTGATCTACCTTTTGGCTCCTTTTTGGAGGGCAAAGTACAGACACTTGAGTCATCTATTTCGATATAAGTCTGTAGTATTAAAATAGTAGGATGTCTTCATTTATTGTTAGTAGATTTAGCTCTCTAACAAATTTCCTTGTATTGTACAATCGAGTTCATAAATATATGAGCAGACAAATGCCAAATATGTAAACTTTTGCACCTTACTGTCAATGTCATAAAGGTGTACAGATATTTTTGAACCCTCAGTTTTGCTCATATATTAATGAACTCGAGTGTACTACCTAACCTATGGTAATCTTACCTGCAACATATGTCGGTTCGGCATCGATGGCACTTCGGGTATCGGCGGTGGCTGTCTGTCGTCCATACCCTCATCTTGCGAGTATGTCTCCGACTTCTCCGATACGGAACTCAAAGTCTCTCCCGTCATAGTGTCGTTGTATGAGGAAGGCGCGTACATCTCTATTGTGGCCGACTTCGAGGCTTGGCCTGCTTGTTCTGTGTAAAAAATGGAGGATTTGATAAAACGATTGTTAATGTGGTTACCAGACCGATCGATCATCGATGGCAACGGTCAACATCGATCGAAATTCATCGACTGGACTGGTATAACGACTGTTTTAGTATAATGTTACCAGACCGATCGATAATCGATGGCAACGGTCAACGTAGATCGAAATTCATCGACTGGGCTAGTATAACGACTGTTTTAGTATAATGTTACTAGACCGATCGATCGTCGATGACAACGGTTAACGTCGATCGAAATTGATCGACTGGTTTGATATAAATTACGACTGTTTTAGTATAATGTTACCAGACCGATAAATCATCGATGGCACCGGTCAACGTCGATGTCTGGTAGCTTTAATTGATCGGCAGATACCGGTCGACTATGGTATACACATACAGCCAATCGATCGATTATGGTATATTTTAAGCGATAGGCTAGCAACCTCTCACTACAGAAACTTAACTTAAAACCTTAAAATTATGCTAGAAGTGGCTACAGGACGTGATATGGTCATGGTTATGTCTATGTAGCGTTTCGTATGCTCTGCCTACCCCATTTGGGAATATAAGGGAGATGTATGTGTATATTTTTATAATGTTTTTGGTCATTAAGCATTGTATCGTATTGTACTGGTAACACGACATTAGTCAGATTTTTTATTAAGTGACTGAATTTAAACGAAGCGTAAAATCAAAACATAACGCAGTTACGTTGCCTTTGACATATATTAATTGAATTTATTTGGTTAAGAGATAAAAGACTAAAAATAACTGCGAATTTGTAGTTGGAACATAAAATTAGGCTTTTCGTTTTTTATTTGAAAGAATCCCTTAACAAAATACAAGAAAAGTTGATAAAAATGCGTGTTAAAATTGAATATTCCTTAAGAAATTCGAGATACTTTTTTAGTTAGATTTTCCTGAAAAGTATCTGTTAAGCTCGGATTACAAGAGAATAAATAATGCTCGTGTTTTTTCAGAAGCTGTTCAATAGTAAGTAGACGAAAATAGCCATTCAAGGTAAATTCTATTCATAGTCTTTTAATATTATTTAACTCGATACAGGGTAAAGTCCCCCTCGGTGATACCAAAATATCGCAGAGCCAAGTTAAAGAAAACAAAAATTAGCAATGTACCCCCAACAACGTATTCCCAAACGGGGTAGGCAGAGCACACGAAACGCTACATAGACAAAACCGTGACTATTTTACGTTTCATAGCCACTTCTAGCATTTTTTTTATTAGGTTTTGAGTTGGCAGGAATAATAGTGACAGGTTGCTACCTGTCGTCTAAAGCACACATACACACATACATACATAAAGTCACGCCTATGTCCCAAATGGGAAAGGCAGAGCACACGAAACGTCACATGAACAAAACCAAGACTATTTCACGCTTCGCAGCCACTTCTAGCTTAATTTTAGGTTTGAAAACATATGGAAAAGGTAGTATAATAGTGACAGGTTGCTAGCCTGACGCCTAAAGCATACCCAAACCTATTTCCTTAGTCGCCTCTTACGACATCCACGGAAGAAATGGAGAGGTGTTCTAAATCCCATACCACACGGAAATCTTCTTTCATCCATGATATTATTTACTCCCACAACACAAGTGCCTTTCGCTTTTGAAGTTAAAATTTTAAATTTCCGAAGCCCAAAGTAATCTTTTTCACACTTAAATTATCTAAGACTCGGATGTTAAATTTAAATGAGAATTTTGGCAACGAAGCGGAATCAATATCGCACCAAATGAATGTTAATTTACCCTAATATATTCGGGATATTAACGGCGAATGGAGGTAAAAAACGGAACCATAAATTCTCTCGGAGCAGGTTTATAGCACTAATTTGAAATCGACAGTTTCGGGTGTAATTAGAGGTTATGTAGCTAAAGATAGTATAGCGAGAGCATAATTTATAGGTAGATTATGTTTTAGGTACGCCGGTATCGGTTTTAGATTTACACCTCTCTATTTGTTCCGCGGATGTCGTAAAGGGTTTAGGTATGCTTTAGGCGACAGGCTAGCAACCTGTCACTGTTATATTTCCTCTTCCATCTGTTTTCATACCTAAAGTTATGCTAGAAGTGGCTGCGAAGCGTGAAATATTCATAATCGTTTTGACTGTCACGTTTCGTGTGCTCTGCCTACCCCATTAGGAACATAGGCGTGATTGTATGTAGGTATGTATAATATAGATAACGCTGTGTGCCCGTATTGGTTTTAGATTTACACCTCTCCATTTCTTCCGCGGATGTCGCAAGAAGCGAAGAACTACGGAGATTAGCTACTCGTAACGTATATTTTAGGCGACAGGCTAACAACCTGTCACTATTATACCTCTAAGAGTTGATTTAGGCTTGCTTTATCTTTTTTTGGGGACATGTTACTGTTTTATGATTCCTACTCTAACTTACGCTTATTAAAAGTACTACAGGTTTTTTATAACATGCTCTAAGAATCAAAATACAAAAAACAACAAATAATAAAGCAAATAAAAGAAAACTCACCTTTTAACCGTCTCGAGCGGCGTTTTAAAACAAAGCAAGCGACCAGAGCGGCGTTTATCAGAACTAAAACAGCCCCGGTTATGGAAACGTACACGATGACGCTTTTTGATACGTCCGCTGTTTCCACGTACTCAGTAGATACGACGTTCAACTCGCCTACTTCTGACGAAGCTTGAAAGAAAATAAAATAATCAGCAAAAGAAAATATACAAGCGAAAAGGGAGGTTTTTGTTGAAAGCGTTTGTGACATGGTGAATTTCATTTGTTTAGCATAGGTAATAGTGCTACGGTCCACCCCCGAACATGATTGGCGTATATTGTTGTCTCTGTCTACCGTTACTTGCTTGTCGTAGACTTTTTATCAGCAGAGTGGACTTCTACTGTTTGTGGTAACACAAAAAAAAATCGTAGATACGTATTTTTTACGCCAAAAGAAAATTGAGAAAATCGGAACGCGTGAAAGTTTTACCATTGACAAAACCAAAAATACGCGTCATATTTCCGATAAATTCAAACTCCATTTTTTAAAAGAATTTTTAAAAATGACTCGCGACACACGAACTCTTCAATTGCCTTGCCACTAAACGCTTCCAGCAAAACCGCGACCACTTAATCTATAATTAAATCTAATTCTACACACAGAAACAACAATTAACATAATCACACCTCGAATCCTCTTATTGGTCCTCCTATGTAGACAGAATCCGATCAACAGCACATTCAGAAGTATCAACGCTGTGCCAACTATTGTCCCAGTTATTATGAACACTCCTGGTACATTGTATGAGTTGTATTCTTCTGAACTTGAATGCACTGATGATGGGATGAAGTCTTTGCGTGGAAAAGAAGATTTGGTTATTGTTACTAAGGCTGCATAATCCAAAGGAGTTTAAAATATTTTTTTCGAATAAGGCACCCTCCACAACCATTAAACGCTGCTACCAGCGTATTTTTAAAGTTTTCATACATTTTAGGCCCTCAGACGACAGACTATCCGCGACGGACTTTTACTCTGTGATAATAGAACCTATAGAATTATATGTTGTAACGCATACGACGTACAAAAAGTCCGGCGCACAATGCATACAATCCACGCAGCCATTTTGTGCGCCGCAGACTCAATCGCACAAAAAGTCTGTCGTCTGCACTGCATCTTATATGGACTCGCCACACACAGTTGTCGCCAGTAGCCGCCACACGCTACAACCGTCGCAGTTCGCTTCTTACGCGGCCACTAAAGGTAAGCGTCCACTTATCGGTATCGTACGCAACGGACGCATCGCACGCAACGGATCGTAGTATTATTTGTATAGAAACTCATATAAGTGCGTCCACCTGTCCGCATCGTACGCATCGCATTTCACCATATATCTCACAGAATGCGATGCGTCCGATGCGTGCGATGCGGGCCTGTGGACGCCTACCATTAGAATACAGCACTGGCATAGTTCCTGTAGTTTTCATACAGTCAGGGAATCTGAATGTTTAGCAGGTTGGCCGCCTTCATAATTTGTTCGCATTATAGAACAAACTTCACCATGAAGTTCAATATTGAGTATTTATGTCAAATATGGCTGGAAATAGTAATAAGGCCAATTTTAGAAGTATCTCAACCCGCTAAACATCCAATTTCCCTGATTGTATGTATATTTAAAACGGACTCGCCACACGCTACAATCGCAGCTCGCTTCTTACGCGGCCACTAAACGGCTGTCTGAACTAAACAAGTGGCTGTCGCGCTTCAACTACTTCTGTAGCTGCGTCTAGCTTCTTGTGGCTTTGTGGCTGTGGCCCGTGTGCAGCGACACTTAAACTCGCAAGTTTAAAAAAAAAAAGTAGTTATCAGGGACTTATTCCAACCACAGAATAGGATAGTACTACAGAAGGTCATCAAGGTCAAGAACATCCGAACTTATTTAGGTATAAAAGTATTGTTGTCTTTTTCTACCGTTACCTCGCCGTAGACCTTTCAAAAGGTCGCCAGCGGAGTGGACCTCTCTTGCCAAGACTAAATTATATTCTTCATAATTCATCTCATTATAGCGAGTTTTTTATATCCTAAGAAAGGCATTACCATTGCTCATAACTACGCCAGATAGCGAGCAAATGTGTTGTCAACCCAAATTGTAATATCTCATGTGATGGTTAAATTATGCTTATATCTTCATCATCATCATCCAGCCTGTATACGTCCCACTGCAGGGCACAGGCCTCCTCTCAGTATAAGAGGGCTTAGTTAGGCTATAGTTCCCACGCGGCCCCAGTGCAGATTGGGAACTTCACACACAACATTGAATTAATTCGTCGCTGTGTGTAGGTTTCCTAACGATGTTGTCCATCACCGAATAGCTCGTGATGAATGTCAAATTCGATTTAGCACATAAATTCCCGTACGAGCCCGGGGTTTGAACCCACGACCCTCTGCTTGAGAGGCGACAAGTCGAACCGCTGGGCTACCGCGGCTTATATCTTACTATCTATGTAAATTAATTTGAGACTTTTTGGTGCTGAATCTGTGCACAATAGTGACTAAAGTAGAGTAAAATCATCCGTAAAAAGAATCACTTAGCTTATTCTGGCACTGCCTTTGATACAAAAAATTAAACGCAAAAAATCTTCTTTCATCATTAATTCCCTAATTTCATAGAACAGTCAAGATGTTGTTTAAAGAGCCCGTTTCAATAATGAATGCTCATTCTTTAATTATTTACTAAGATTTCTTTGTGCGAAACCTTGCAAACGGTATCGCGTCTTTGAAGTGATTCTCATTTTTGAAGTTATTAATAATTTTCTTTTGACTAAGTAATTTCTATTCAGAGTCAAACTGTGATACGGTTATATCTTGAGAGTCGACGATGTGAATGATTTACAGCACAGCTGTTAGTGTCGATTTCACTCGCAACTGGCGTCTGGATTGCTTTTGCATCAGTGTAATTTAAAGCTATTTATACGTTGATAACCTTACCCACATCAATGATACAAAAAAAGTAAATGACGTAAAAAACGGCTTAAATGCTGGCAATACAGAATGACACAAACAATTGCGCATCGGCGTCACAGACTCGCACTGGTAGCCGCGCTGAGCATTTTCCAAATTTGAAATAATTGTTCTAATTTGAATCATCATTTATTTGTTTTAAGATGTTTGAATTTCGAATGTAATTTTAATAATCTAACTTTGAAAGACTCGATTGGTTTTTTGGAAGCTCACCTAAATGCATTTAGTGGGTCTGAAAGGCCATTAAGAGGATAGGAGTCGCCCCGCTTCAAACCACCTTCTCCATACAAACGTAGTCCCCTGTTTTCTCCGTGAATAATGACATTAGAGCAAAACTTTTTTTTATGTTATATTTGTATCTGTTTTGGCTATGCCCCTATGATTTGCTTTTATCGATTTTCTAAAAAAATGAAAAAAATAAAAAAAAATCGATAAAAGCAAAACATAGGGGCATAGCCAAAACAGATACTACAAATATAACGTAAAAAAAAATTTTGCTCTAATGTCATTATTCACGGAGAAAACAGGGGAATACGTTTGTATGGAGAAGCGGTTTGAAGCGGGGCGACTCCTATCCTCTTAATATTTTTATACTAACTCTTATATTTCTAAATACTCACTTAGCGTCGTAGCCTTCGTGTCATCAGGTCGATATTTACTCTGTCCCATTTTGTTCAGAGACATAACAGAGAAAACGTAGTCTGTATTCTTTTCTAGACCGCCAATGGTGTACGAAGTGGCATTCTTTGGCAGCACATCTTCATATCGGTAAGTTTCGTCATAGGGTTTGCTGAGAACAATGGAAATATTTAGGAAATCAACATTTGCCTTACTTGTACTATTAAAATTATTAATTGAGAGACAACATGACTAAAAGCAGGGGATGAATGTGGATTAGGAAGGGGAAAATATGAAAGCTGAGATATTTTTAATCATGACGATAGAACGGTACCGATTTTTATAAATATTTATCTAGTTTTAAATTTTCAATTAAAATAGGTGTCAAAAACGTAATTATTTAAGAAAGTATCAGTAAGTTAAAAAGTGTCAGCATGTCAAAGCGTCAGTATTAAAAAAAAAGTATCAGTAAGTCAGAGAGTGTCAGAAAGTCAAAAAGCGTCAGTATGTAAGAAAGTGTCAGCAAAAAAGTGACAGTAAGTTAGAAATCATCAGCAAACTTACCGATATCGTATCCTGAACCACGAGGACAGGCCGCCGTCGAACCCTGGCACCCACTCCAAGGTCACAGAGTTGTACGTGACGTTTGACACCGAAATTGACATTACTTGATCTGTTGACAAAAAATATTAAGAAGATAAAGTAAATGGATTAAAATGTACCTAGTCAAATTTTGGATTAATTTCTTCAAGTTTTTATAGTGTGGGAAACACTGGTCTAAACAGTTCACCTATTGCGTCTAAACATAAAAAAGAAAAGCTTAATAGCGTTTTTACAGTATTATACTGTAATTTATTTATAGTTTAACTTCAATAAGTATCACTGCCACTACAGCCATGTTATTCAACATTATTGCAATTTTCGCAAGTAAATTAACTTTGACATTGACTTCGTCATTCACTTTGATTTAGACTTTATCTTAGACTAACTTAGACTTAAAATTCGACTCACCCGGTGCACTAGTAATGTCAAGCTTGACAGACGTAGTGCTGAAGCCTAAATCGTTGCGCGCACCGCACTCATACGACCCATAATCAGAGGAAGACACATCATTGACGAGCAGGACAGACGTATACGTCACAGCGTCGTCTTTGTGATACTCGGCGAAGTATTTAGTAGACGTGTTGACGGGGAGTTTGGCGCCGTTCTTGGACCACGTGAAGTTGGGGGCAGGGGCAGCTTTGCATCTGAAAGGGTTGAAGTTGGTTAGATTGATGAAGAAGGTGAAAGTAAATACGTATTAAAGACCAGATTTGTATGTATGCAACTCTTTATTGTACAAAATAAACACGAAATAACAAGCATACAAGAATACAAAAGTACAAAGGCTAACATATCCCTTTAGGGATCTCTTTCTGCTGACAGCAATTTTCTGTTTTGAGCGATTAGATGATTGGAACATAAAATTCTCCTGGTTGTGTTTCACCTTAGAATGACACCCCTCCATTTTTTTCAAGGATTTCGTAAGAGGCAATATTAATGGATTATGTTAAGATATGCTTTTAGCTACAGGCTAACAACCTGTCACTTTTATGCCTCTGATATCCATAAAAATAAATAGTCAATTTTTCTTTGTAAATGAATAAATATAATTTCATTGTGTCATCTATCTAGATCAAAAAAAAAAAATAGTCATGGTTTCGACTATGAAATGTTTAGTGTAATCTGCCTACCTCATTTGGGAACACAGGCTTGACCTTTATGTATGTAACGGAACAAATTATATCACTACCACTTACCTGCACACTAGTCTCCCAACTTGACCAACGTTGGACGCAGACTTCACCAGATTGGGCGCAGTGTCCATCGATGGTTTGAACTTCACGACCAGCATCACTTCCTGCCTCGTTTCACCACCTATACCATTGTCAACTACGCATTGGAAATTACCAACATCGTCTTTAGTTGCTTTTTCTATGACAAGAGAACTGGTCAGGTTTTTAGGATCGAAAGTAATGGTTTTAGAATCTAAATCGTATCCTTTACGTTCCCATCGAATATGTTCAGCTGTTAAAGGATTACCTGGAAAGGAGTTTTCATAATTAGCAAAAGTTCCAACTCTGATAACCATTTTTTTAAGTATATGTTCATCAATGTTCTTACCACTAGCTGTACAAGATAATGTTGCGTCTTCCTCGGGGTTAGCTATGCCGTTTTGACTGACCGACACTATACCGGCTGCATCTGAAATCGTCATTACATCGTTAATAATAAAGAAACCAATAAGAAAATCTTCTAAATTATCCTCCTAAGCCCTCAAGTGTTTTATAAAGACGTAAATAGTTGTTAAAGTGGCAAATACACTAAGTCGTTCACCTAATGTGTTCGGCGAACGTGTTTCAAACAACGTCAGTCACCAAATGCCATCTTTATTAAATTAGTATGTCGGTCGACAAACATCACCTACACGGACTGTGAATGCTATCGCTCGCCGAATGTAGAAGACTACCGTGTCTTTTACACTGTTGCGACCGACTCATTGTAGTTTGGCTGCAGCTTCATAAAGAACAACTTTCCAATGAAAAATAGATAAATTTTAACACAATTCTTGTCTTGGCCTTTGTAACTAAATCAGTTTGAAATAGTCGGAACTTCGAAGGTTCTGGAGATCAAAATTATGAAGACGTTACAGTTTCTGGCAATGATGAAGATGAAGACACTAATGCTGATGATTTTGATAAATATAATGATGAACTTACAGTGGACAGAGACACTGATGTTGGCGGTGGCGGCGCCCTGAGAGTTGACAGCCTCGCACGTATAGACGCCCGCGTCGTGGCGCGAGAGACGCGTCATGTTAAGGACACTGCCTTCCGAAGTTATGCGGTCGTCTGTGAAAAGAAAGGAATTGTAAAGACATGGAAAAACTTTAGAAACTGGAACTCTAAGTCATTATACATACAGTCATAACGTCACGCCTCTTCACACAGGCCAGACTATTTTGTTCCACTTGCTACGATCCTGACATACCTTTTTTGCTTCATCCACAATTCATAAATCTCTTCATACATGCTCGTCAGTTTTGGGTACTCTTGACCTGATCTGTTTCTAAAACTTCCGCGATTTGGTCACGGAACGTGTGTCTAGGTCTTCCCGTCTCAATGTACCCATCTACATTCCCCGTGTAAACTTGTTTAGTAAATCTTCTTTCATTCATTTCTCTTTACATGACCAAACCAACTAAGCATACTTTTTTCTATCCTAGTAATTATACATAGAAGAAGTACATACATAACATATTCTCACGTCTGTATTCCCAAGAGGGGTAGGCAGAGTACATGAGTTCAAAAATTCAGTGCCACGTTTAGCAATTTCAGGATAACCAGATGTAGAAACGTGACATTGTAGTGACAGGTTGCTAGCACATCGCCCACAATACTCCCTTTCCTAGAGTCGACTCTTACGACACCCACAGGAAGAAAGGGAGAGGTGCTATTTCTAATCCGGCACCACACGGGTAGATAATTCCCTTCTAATATTATAAATGCGAAAGTAACTCTGTCTGTCTGTTACGCCTTTCCGCTTAAACCTCTCAATCATTTTTTATGAAATTTGGCACAGACAATCTTTAAACCCTGAGAAAGGACATAGGCTACCTTTTATTGCGAAATATAACTATTCCACGCGGACGAAGTCGCGGCCACAGCTAGTAATAAATAAAGAAAGATAACAAAGATGAAGTATTTAACCTAAAAACAGATGTAGAATCAAAATCTGAACTCACTGGTGCTGCTATACGACGTGGGTGTGATCGGAAGCCCATCCTTGGTCCAGGTGTAGGTGATGCTGGGAGGGTTCCCGTCAGCTCGCAGCCAGATGATGAGCGGCTCGTTCTCCACGCCCACGTTCATGTATTGGGTGTTCTGGTCGAAGATTGGCGCGTCTGTGGGAGGGATGGGAATTAGTGCTAGAGTTGTTTGTATTGGCTAACGGATTAAGCCAAGGCTGTCTGTTGAAAAGTTCTGGATAATTTCAAATGATAATTTTAAATGATTCTCGATTCCGTTTCTTCTTTTCCCTAGTTGTTTTAAAGATATCGTCAGAAGAAATGAGAAGTGATTTTCTAAAACGAACACCACACGTTAAATTAATCGAGGATACTAAAAAAAGCCTCTGGGAAAGGTGAAACTTGTGCCTACCTTCATGATTAAAAGTGACAGCATGGTATTGCAATTTTTGACTCTACATAATTTTGTGATAGTTTCAACGGTTCTTAATCAAGTTTTTCCATTCGAAAAGGAGTAAAAAGTACCCTGATGCATACTGTAATTTATTTTTGTTGAAAAAAGAATATGACCTGTTAGAAACAAATCCATAAAATAAGTGACTTCCATAAAACTTTCAACGAATAAGTGACTTACATAAAACGTTCAACGAGTAAGTGACTTACAAAAACGTTCAACGAGTAAGTGACTTACAAAAACGTTCAACGAGTAAGTGACTTACAATCAACGAGTAAGTGACTTACAAAAACGTTCAACGAGTAAGTGACTTACAAAAACGTTCAACGAGTAAGTGACTTACATAAAACTTTTAACGCCGAAGCGTCGTGCACGCTGCGCTGCAACGCTTCGTTCATGGCTTGGCAGGTGTAGACAGCGCCGTTCATGTCTTTGGTGATGTTTAGTTTCAGCTCTATTGTGGACACAGTTCCCCCGTGGAGACCTTTCTTTAGTTGCATTGGTGATCCTGGGGAAATATATTCAATATGTTAATACTGATGTTAGTTAGTTACGCGACAGTACATAATTAGTTATTTAAGTACCTACTCTGATTCTTTATTAAATTCGCTTTTTGGGTTAATTTCATAAAGAATCACGATGTTTTTTTTGGAAAAAAGAGAAGAAAGAACAGCAACTGGTGCCATTGCACCAGTATATAATTTATACAAACAAATCCGCATCGGCGTTTCAAGTTCGCACCGCTAAACGCGCCGCCCGCGTGTTCCAAATTTGAAATACATAATTTAGTTTCTTCTTCGATCGTCAATTGTTTTATAAAATAAATATTATAATGCTACCACTAGATAATGGGTTTTTGACGTTGGCTATTTTGCGTATTGTTTCTAAATGTATAGCAGCAATGTTGGAAAAAAATAGTAAATATTATTTTAAAAATCTTAGCTATAGCTTTAGCCAACCGAGGAACTGATTAAATAGAAACTAAGGTAGGTACCTATAAAGTCCATTGCCCGATAAAAAAAGATAATATACAAATCAAAGATTCATTAAAACAGGCAACAAAGTCCAACCTTTACGCGCACCGTCCCAAATGTAGCAAAATGAAGTTTTTAACGACTCATAAAAAAACTCCAAAGATGATATCAACACTGTCAAAAGCGCTTTCAGAATAGTAAAAGTGGTTTACGGCCACAGCCGAGTCGAGGGAACTACAGTTATTGCTTAATGTTTGTTTATTTTATCTTTAAAACAAGTTGCATTTTACCTGCGAGTTGCATACAATTTATTTTTATTGACGGAACAGGAGGAGAAATGTGAGACAAAATTTGGCTGTGATGTCGTTTGCATGGAAATTGTGCGGGAAGTATTGTAATGTTTAAAGACTGTCTGTCCAAATTACATGGCAATGTGTGGATGACAGAAAAACAAATACTTACAAAATATTTTACGCCAATATAAACACAAAGATAATAAAATTGGGTGTTGTAAGTGAAAAAATAACTTGCGATTAAAAAGTGACTTATTCCTAGACTGAATATTGTTCATTTGATTTTTTTATTATTGACGTCGTGGGAGACAAATGTTTCATAGCTTTTCAGGTCATTGCGCCCAGTGTTTTACCTACTTCACATACGCAAGCCGCATCTTTACAACAACTACAGCCGCTGTCATCTAACATTACAAGGTTTTAAGAACTGGCGGTAATTTGCCCATTTTCCCACGGTAAAGTACGACTTAACCCTTCGAAACGTTGCCAATTTAGACGCCGAGGCTGCATCAGTATCTTACCTTGAACGGGTATACCGTCCCGCCACCACGAGAGACTAGCAGGTGGGTTGCTGGAGGCAGAGTCACAGAACAGCGTGGCTTCTATTCCGGGTCTTAATTCCTCAGGCTCTGTTCTCACCTTCACCGCTTCAGGGGCAACTGTTGAAGAATAAAATCATACATACATACATCAGGTCTGTGTTCTTAAATGGGGCAGGCAGAACACATGAAATTATGCATAGTCAAAGTCAAGTTAGGTTTCAAAAAAGATCGAAGAGGTACCTAGTGACAAGTTGCTAGCCTGTCGCCTAAGGCTCAATTTACACCAGAAGAGCAGCGCAGCGCGGCGTAGCGGAGCGCAGTTTCAGTGTCATGAGAATTTCAACTTTATTTTCATTACAATAAGACTTATTATCGCATGAGAAACTCTAACGATGCGCGCGGATGCCCGCGGATCCGCGGGAATTCCAGCGCATTCCATAAACAAAGCCGTGCGACTGCGCGAGCTGTCGCGGGAATGCCCGAGGATGCTCGAGTAGTCGGGACGGCCGCTGTCAATACATATGTCAATATGTCAATAATTATGTAAATTCCAGCGACTTCCTACGCATTCCAGCGGCTTCTCGAGCAGTCGCAGGAATCCTCGCGCATTCTCCACGGAGCGGGTCGCTGCGCTACGCCGCGCTGCGCTGCTCTTCTGGTGTGAATTGAGCCTAAAGCATACCTAGACCCTAATTAGTCGCCTCTTACCACATCAACAGAAGAAATGGAGAGGTGTTATTCTATCCCGACACCAAATAGCATC
Source organism: Adoxophyes honmai (assembly GCA_005406045.1). Lineage (NCBI taxonomy): Eukaryota > Metazoa > Arthropoda > Insecta > Lepidoptera > Tortricidae > Adoxophyes > Adoxophyes honmai. The sequence continues at coordinate 31,773 of BHDV01015900.1, forward strand.
CTGACCTCATATGTACAGTCAAGAAAATTGATATTTGTGCCACTTTTAACCCTTTTCATAATGAGTTGCATATTGCTTTGATCAGTAGCTAGTATGGCATGTTACAGTGACATTTCTTGTAAAAAGGTACAAAATGGCACATTTATCCAATTCTTTGTCTGTGCAAAGCTTTACAAATTGGTTATTATTCCATATTATTTATTCAAGTCTTCAGCAAAATTCTCAATAAGATATCAAATAAACAGCCCCTTGAAATAACAGCCTCTAACACTCGAAAAACTAGATTTATAATTGGAATCTTTGAACAAACTAAAACAATTCAACTCAAATATTAGAACTAAAGAAATATTAGCGGCAAACAAGCTCAGTAGTTAAACAGAGATGCTTTTAATAATTACTGGACGACCTAAAACTAAAGTGAGCTCAACAACGAGATTAATTATTATTTCAAAATTGTTTCGCCAATTTTAGTTTGAAATTTACTCAGGGAATTAAATATTTCGTCTGCCAAATTAGATAAAACTGACAATTAGATACAGATCTTGAAACAGGCCTGCGAATTTGAAAGTATCATAATATCTTAATTAATAAAGTGAAATAATTAGACAGATGTTAGCTTGCGTCGCTTTAAAATATTGGTCAAATCTCGCAGGACAAAGTCTGGCCTAATGTTTGAAATGACTTGTTTGGTACAGTAGACACGAATTATTATATTATTATTCGGTCGTTGTAGATGCATAGATGTTATCAATTTGAAATGTATTGTAACTATTTTTTTGAATAAAAAAACAGTGGGGAATTTACACCTATCACCTATTCTCAATTTTAGCAGTTTTAATGCCTGTGCCATTCTTACTTATATATGTATGACTACGACTTTTTCACGCATCGTCGTCAATTTAAGCATAAATTTAAGTTTGAAAACAGATGGAAGAGGTATAATGTTGGCAGGTTGCTTTCCGTCACCTAAAGCATACCCGAACACATTTCCTTAATCGCCTCTTACGAGATCCAAAAATAGAGAGGTGTTATTCTATCCCGACACCCCACAGGACTTATTGCCACTATATTAATTAGTAATTAGGTACTACCCGTGTGGTGCCGGGTTAGAATAGCACCTCCCCCTTTCTTCCCGTGGGTGTCGTAAGAGTCGACTTTGGGAAAGGGTTAGTGTATTGCGGGCGATGGGCTAGCAACCTGTCACTGCAATATCACGTTTAACCATCTGGTTACCCAAAATTTGCTAAACGTGGCACTGGATTTTTGAATTCATGTGCTCTGCCTACCCCTCTTGGGAATACAGGCGTGAGAATATGTATGTATGTATGTAATTAGGTACTACTCACAATGAACGTTTAAGGTGACAGTCTCAAACAGCGGTATTTCAGTGGCGCTGTTGGTGGCTTCGCAGCGGTACTGGGCTTGGTTGTCTGTGACGTTGGTGAGGATGGAGATCTCCGCCGACACGGACTTGTCCGTAGTGCGCGTCGTTGAGTGGATCTGGGAAGAACACAAACATCAATTTTAATACATTGCATACATTTCAGCACATTTGTAGGTTTTAAAATAGAGGAATAACAGTGATGGGTTGCTAGCTTTTCGGCTAATACAGATTACATTACATAATATCATTACGCCTCTTTAAGGTAGGCAGAGTCTACTTTACTACGAATCTTGAAATACCTCTTTTGCTTCATCCACATTCATTAACATCTTTCATACATTCTCGTCGGTTGCGGGTACTCTTGACCTCACCTCTTTCTAAAACGTCCCCCATTTGGTCACATAACGTCCTTATGTTTCGGCATTCTTTGCTGTTCCCATCATTATGCATGAACTGCCTACCCTATTTGGGAATGTATACCTTAGTAAGCTTACCTTCTTGTCGTTTTTGAACCAAGTGAGCGTAGCCAGTGGGTTCCCTCCAGTGGATATACAGGACAGCTTCTGCACCGTGCCAGCAGAGAGGGTCGTACCGGGGATATAGCCTGTGATCATTGGCGCTGACGGGGGATCTGAGGGCAAAGAGGATTGACATTATAACAGAGACATATATTATGTACAGTCACGAACCGGGATTGTTGACCCACTTGCCACTGTTCGCAATTTAGACGTGTAATCAATGACCGATGTGACAGACTAGATGTCAGCTATTGGATTAGTATTACACGACCAACTTACAAACATAGGTAAGTGGCTCAACAATCCCTGTTCGCGATTGTACATACAGTAAGCCATTACCAATTGAGGTAGGCAGAACGCACGAAACGGTACAGAAGAACATGTTTTTGCTACACTTTTTTTAACAATCTTTTATGGCAATACTTGTATTTTGGTATACTTTCTGCCAAGATTCATACGGCACATTCTCCGTGGCTATGCTTTTCCGAAACGCTGGTAGGCTCAAAAAAGACGGGTATAAGAGCTCTTATTTGAGAATGAAGTTTGATGGAGGATGGACAATTTTCTATAGACACTGGCTAAACCAATAATGACAAGCCATGATAATAATTGTCATTTGAAGTTTTTTTCATGTTCTATAACTTTCTGTATCACGTTCAAGCAAAATTTTTAACTTTAACGTTTCACACAAAGATCTCTTTAACATAACGATTTCGTATCACCTGCAAAGTTTTAAGACTGAGAAAGTCCATGAGGTAAATTAGCCCATACTCTTTGAATAAGACATACTCATAACAATTGTTACAACTCTTTCAACTCAAATGCACACCCTAAACATTTCAAATTCAACCCTCATGATCCTAAAAAACCGAAAACAATAAATGTCAAACAACACAGACACATTTTTTGAAACAATCTCGCTTACGGACTTCTAGCAACTCATAACATAACATACATGGTTTTTGCACCGACTATTTCAAAAGGCAGTGGATTGTTTCTCGTACAACCCTGCTAACTTAAAAGAGCATATCTCTACACAATCTCCACACACTTACGTCCCTCTGCATTTTAGCTGGGTTTCTGTACCTTGCTTTCAAACCCTCGTGTCATACACTTTCTACATTTCAAATCCAACCCTGTGACATTTGGAATAGAGTTGGGTTTGTGAGTAACGTTTAAGGGAGATATGAGGTTGTTGAAGGTTGGCCTTTTCGTGTAGGGGACACGTCTCTTTGTGTCAACTACAGGAATATGAGTCGGAGTGATATTGTGAAGCAAAATGAGAGGAAAATGCTTATAAAATTGTGCTCTGACGAGTTTTTACAAAATTTTAACGTTTGGTGACATCTCCATTGCTTTCGTGGATGTCGCAACAGGCAACAAAAGTAATAAGGCTAACACATTTAGGGCCTAAAATTTAGACGGCAAGTTAGCAATCTGAATTATACTTATTTAATCCTTAAATTTTAAAAGAAGCTACAAAGCATGATATACTTTTAGTTTCTTTGTAACGTTGCGTTTACTCTATGCTCGATTTAAGCTAATCTTGTTTACAACTTTAACACGTCTTGTAAATGTATTTGTGTTTTTTCCGCCATTTAAAGGGACTCCTATATTTAAACAACCCCGATCCACAACCCTTCATCCACTCCCATGAAACTATAGACCTTAATCAACACCCAATAATTACTAAGAACATACTATTATTGCATAATTACCTTAAGGGAGGCCATCATTTTAATTGGCGCGTTAATTATACACACAGTCGCCAATTACGTAACTTTATATGTCAAGTGCGCCAATTTGGCGCTTTGGGTAATGTTACAACCTAAAGATACGGTAAACTCAATACATACATACATATTCTCACGCCTGTATTCCCAAGAGGGGTAGACAGAGACTCAAAAATCCAGTGCCACGTTTAGCAATGTCAGGGTAACCTGATGGTTAAACGTGGTATTGTAGAGACAGGTTGCTAGCCCATCGCCCACAATACACTAACCCTTTCCCAGAGTCGAATCTTACGACACCCACGAGAAGAAAAGGGGAGGTGCTATTCTAACCCGGCACCACACGGGGTAACCTCAATACTACGTCATTATTTCCTTACCTATACAAAACATACAGACACGCCCGTGTTCCCAAACGGGGTAGGCAGAGCACAGGAATCGCTTCATAGTCAAAATCACGTCTCAAAAACAATTAAGATTATGAGCCACTTCTAGCAAAACTTTAAGTTAGTAAACAGATGAAAGAGGTAGTATAATAGTGTCACTATTACTAGCCTTTCGCCTAAACCTATTTTCTTAGTCGCCTCTTACGACATCCACGGAAGAAATGAAGAAGTATTATTCCATCCCGACACCACACAGGCTTATGTTCTTGTCTTGTGACATCCACGGAAGAAATGAAAAGGTGATACGGCAGGGTAAAACACAGGCAATCAATTATTGACCTGGTTACCTGCGGAATATTCGAGCGGCAATAGCCGACACCTTGCCCGAGATTTACCCAATAAATACTGTTTAGGCTATCTGTTAGGGCCGGAGTCGGGTCACGTAGTTGCGTTAGTCAGCAGCATAGTGGCCCAAGTCACAGGCGAACACAAGTGTTGCCATTACGATCCAAATACGAGAAAAGTTGACCACACCATACATACATTTATTCCCAATGAAAGAAGATTGACTAAACAGATTTATACGGGAAGTGTGAATGGGTGTGTTGGGAGGGGAAGACCTAGACGGACGATCCGTGACCAAATCGCGGACGTTTTAGAAACAGGTCAGGTCAAGAGTACCCGAAATCCGCTAGGGCGCTTCACCAGGTAAATGTAGTCAGCCGTTCGACGATAGGTGGCGCTAAGGCGCTACAGAATATAACTGTCACTATTGTACATGCCAATTTAATAACCTGAAAATACGCTAGAATTATTTACGAAGCGCGTCATGGTTTTGTCTATGTATGGTTTCCTGTGCTTTACCTATCCAATTTGAGACAACAGGCTTGATGTGTACAAAAAAACAATAAAACGCTTTCGCCTATGACGTAGCCACAGACCCCACCGGTAACCATACGTCTGAATCGATGCGTGCGATTCTTATTTATAGCGATATTGCTGGCGCGGGCAACACCGTCCCATGAAACATTACAGCGCCCGCCGTGTCGGATCATTCGTTTAGCGAACGGGGTGCGAGTTCGCACCAGACAAATGGAATGGCAGAGCGTGTCAATTGAATAGTTATCAAAAAAACTCAGGACTAACATTGAATAAAAATTTTGGGAAATTTTCATATACAACATACTATCACGCCTAGGTTCCCAAGTGGGGTAGGCAGAGCACACGAAACAGACAAAACTGTGATGACAATTTCACGCAGTCATTTCTAGCATAATTTTAGGTTTGCAAAGATGGAAGAGGTAGAATAGTGACCGGTTGCAAGCCGCTTGAAGCTTATATATTATTATTATATTACATAAACCTACATACATACATCACACCTGTATTCCCAAACGGAGTGGGCAGACAAGACTACGCTATATAGACAAAACCATGACTATGTCACGTTCCGTGGCCCCTTCTGGCATATTTTTTAGATTTCAAGCTGGCTGGTATAACAGTGACAGGTTGCTAGCCTGTCGCCTAAAGTATACCTTAACCTAGCTCCTTAGTGACCTCTTACGACATCCACGGAAAAAATGGAGGTATTATTCTAAATCCGACACACTGAAAAGCTATAACAACCACCAAAACATTTCTTCCCAACAACCTCCGTGTCAACCCTTTTAATATCGTGTAAAAATCCCCGCAAAGGCTAGGGTTGTCACCTCTCCGCAATCAGTCAATCGATTAGCCGCGAGGCTCGGTCCCGCGGGTACGCGGCAGCCCTGATTTTGATAGATGACCCATGACGTTTAGGGGAAAATTATATTAGGCCTTGCGGAAATTTGCAGCTGATATGCGGGAACACAATATGCCATGGGCGGGGAAAAACACGGATCCGTTTGTAAGGTTCATAGAATTTAAGGTGTTGTGTGGTGTCGGGATAGAATAATACGTGATCATTTCTTTTGTGGATGTCATAAGAGGCGATTAAGAAAGGTTTAGGTATGCTTGAGGTGTCAGGCTGACAACCTGTCACTATTATACTATCTCTTCGATCTGGGTTTAGGTATGGTTTAGGCGACAAGCTACAACCTGTCACTATTATAATACATCTTCCATCTGTTTTCAAACCTAAATGTATGCTAGAAGTGGCTGCAAAGCGTGAAATAGTCATAATCATGGCTTTGTCTATGTCACGTTTCGTGTTCTCTTCCTACCCAAATGGGGTATCCATTTGGGAACACAGGCGTGACTTGTATGCTTGTAGAAACGATCGTAGAACATACATCGTGCGGTGTCGGGATATGTCTAGCACATATTATTTTATATGTATGTCGATACTCATTCCTTCGTGCCTGTGCATTAGAACGGTATCAGCATATGACAGATGTCATTACACAAGCAAAACAATATTAGCATTCCACGGTTTTTGCCGTCATAAGCGACATACGGAACCATTAGCATAATGTTATGCGTGAGCCTTCTAATTTTTTGGTCCAATTGGTTCACGATTTAATTTTTATGGATAATGTGATTTCAAAGATTGGTTTGACATATAGGCGTAATAATATTGTTTGAGAATATATGTAGACACTAGACATACATTTCATATCAAAGCGAACACACATTAAAACTGTCAAATTAAAAAGTTGTAGATTTTTGGTGCGTTAGACAATAAAGGTGATGGTGCGACATTGGAAAATGTTAACATAATTTTATTGTGAATAGCAAAATCACACAGGTGGTTGTTACTTGCACAAATATAATTATTCTAATTTCCTAAGGCTTGGTTAAACCTGTGTGGTGTCGGGATAGAATAACGCCTCTCCATTTCTTCCGTGGATGTCGTAAGAGGCGACTAAGGAAATAGGTGTAGGTACGCTTTAGGCGACAGGCTAGCAACCTATCACTATTATACCTCTTCTATCTGTTTTCAAACCTAAGATTATACTAGGTCATGGTTTTATCTATAGTTTTGTATGCTCTGCCTACCCCATTAGGGAAGGCGTGTATGTAAGTATGTACACAAAATTTGTGCCAAAATCCAAGCCACTCATTAATTCATCTTAAAAACCAGCAACGCACGCACGAGGGTAATCGCTTTTACATTTAAAGCACAATCTTAGGGATGCCACAAATACGGGCATAAAATAGTGTAATTAATTCAGGGCCCTCATTAACATAATGAGCGGGACGTGACGCTGTGACAACCCTGGGACGTGATAGGGCTGTCTGCTTTTTTAATCGAGTTAGTATGGAGGTTGGTTACTATCCTCTTTGAGCCACGATACAGTGGCGTAGGGGAAAGTAGAGTGAGGAGTGTGAAGACTTTTAAAACGTAATATCTCACATATTTTTGAGTTGCGTGGGCGAATGTAAAACGGTAATAGAAATAAGAATACATTTAGTATTAATTAATTTTACGACTATAATGAAGCAATTCTTGGAAGTTTTTTAATTTAATAAATTAGTCTAACAGACATAAGAGTTCTGTAACTTTCATAAACGTCTTAGACACAAATCAAAACATTTTTTCATGCTTGTGTTCTTAACGCCTTTCCATTTCTTCCGTGGATGTCGTAAGAAGTGACTTAGGCAATGGGGATACATACCTCTTATCTATCAATATGATTGAACCTGAAACTATGCTAAAAGCGTTTAAAAAGTGTACCTACATTAGGCATGGTTCTGACTGTCCAACCTTGCGTGTGCTGCCTACACCATTTGAGAACACAAGCAGTTTTTTTCACGTCTACTTTTAACTCCGTCCTAAGCTGTAAGTTCCATACATCAAAATATGCCACCAAACTAAGCACATCAACTCATTTATCCATCTTCATGTTCCTAAAAGACGAAAAAAAAGCCGTAAAACTCCATTTCTTTCAGTCACTTTTCATCAGACGTGCGTGTTTTAAACAAGGCCGTGATACGCGTGAGCTGTTCATACATACATCTTGGGCATTCATACGTACATCTGAATAGGGCGGGCTCGTCACCTCACTAGGGGGCTTGGTGTTGGTCACAGGAGGTAGCGTTTTATTTTTTTGTTTTAAGTTAAACTGAGCGGTTTGCCGTATGCGGTGACGGCAAATGTGTCAAGAACAATGTAGACAGTTGCCACGGCCTAACTAGCTACGGCGGTCGGCAGACAAATTGGTGTAAAGACGACGTTAAATTGACCGACGTACTTTGGAAAAAGTGTGGCGACTGCATTAGGTGAACTGTTTAGTGTTGTTGCAGAGAAAATGTCTCTAATATCTGAGTATTATCTCATGGGAAGTATTATTTATTTATAGTACTCAAGTTGTCTTTAATTTAGTATGATACCTTTTAAAAACTAACCTATTTTTTCCATGTAAGATAAAAGTTTAGTCGGTCAAAGTAAAATTCTCGTTTGATGTCGGGGTTAGAATAACGCGATAACGCCTCTAGGCAAGTTTTATCGGCTAAGGCAGCGATTTTTAACCTTTTTGCCTAGCGACCCAAAATTCATAAATATTGGAAGCCCGCGACCCAACCAAACATTAAAAACAAATGAAATGCAGAGATTGCGGTTTGTTTTTCAAAAAGTCCCGTGGGTCCTGCGACCCATCTCGATATGGCCCGCGACTCAAATTTGGGTCGCGATCTGAGGTTAAGAATCGATGCGCTAAGGAAAACATGTTAAGGATTATTTTAGGCGTCCGGCTAGTAACCTGTCACTATTCTACCTGTTTCATCTAATTTTAAACCTAAAACTGGATACAACACGCTTAAAAGTCACGATTACGTCTATGTCGCGTTTCATTCATCCCCATTTGGATTCGTAGGCATGAAAATGTACAGTAAATTCAAAATCGCTTTCAACTCGTCACTTGCCCCGCGTCCCACCAGAAGAAAATGATTAATGCATGGCAGATAACAAGTTTGCGTTCCCCAATATGCCGTAACAGACACAGTATGCTCACATCCCTCAAAGGAACTCATTAAAAATAGAACACACTAACATCGGTGATTAGTGAGGCTTTGCAACATTAATAATCACTGAAACCGGAGAAACTTGCAGTGAAATGTTGAGGATATTCTATGTTTAGCAGTTGAACTGTCATAATTTGGTGGTATAACAACACACTTTTTGTACATACATCACGCCTGTATTCTCTAATGAAGTAGGCAGAATGTACGAAACGCTACATGGACAAGACCACGACAATTTCACGTTTCGTGGCCACTTATATTTTATTTATGTTTTGTTTTGGCATGTATAATAGTGATAGGTTGCTAACTTGTCGCCTAAAATATACCTTAATCTGTGCACTTGGTCGCCTCTTACGACATCCACGAAAGAAATGGAGAAGCGTTATTTTATACCCGACACCACACGGGTTAGCTTAAAAATTAAATCACAAATTTTCCAACATTCGCTATAAAAACAACATAATCTTCCAGAAAAAATACAAACGAGACGACAGTACCCTCACCTTTCTACAAAATGACTTGATATAATCTAGGAAAAATAATCAACACTAAACTGAACGTGATGTCGAAAGGGGGTGGGGAAAGGGGGTAGTGGGGGAGGAAAAAACACGAGGACGTACTTAAAGCAGGCTTATGCCCCGCTGGGGTTTATCACATTAGGGGAAGCGCGAAATAAGTCGGGGTAGCGGGTTCCGTCAACTATTTTTTACCCGGACGCAAAAAGTGGGGTGGTGTGGACGCAATAAGTGACTTTTTGGTACAAAAAATACATACATACATACATACAATCACGCCTATATTCCCAAACGGGGTAGGCAGAGCACACAAAACGCTACATAGACAGAACGATAACTATTTCACGTTTAGTGGCCACTTCTAGCATAATATTCTTTAGGTTTTGAGGTGGCAGGTTGCTAGCCTGTCGCCTAAAGTATACCTTAACCTATGTCCTTAGTCGCCTCAAACGACATCCATGGAAGAAATGGAGAGGTGTTATTCTAAACCCGACACCACACGGTAAAATACAAAAAATAACGTCATACAAAAAAAATGCAAGCACAATAGTAGAGTACAAAGGCTTATCCCTTAGGGGATCTTTCAGTCAACCTAAATGATGACATTCTAATGACAATCATAATAATTTTTTTTTTTTTCTTCAACTACCAAACGAAAAACTCAAAAGTGAAATGAAGTGTTTAAATAAGTATTAACCTGTTTGGCTCTATGTACATCGCTTGGAGCATCAGTACTAACAAAAAAAAATGCACGATTTGTCAGTTAGTATTGTAAATGCTTTACCTAAGTATAACAAATCATTAACATAAGTGTAGTTATACCCGCCCGTGTGGTGCCGGGTTAGAATAGCACCTCCCCCTTTCTTCCCGTGGGTGTCGTAAGAGTCGACTCTGGGAAAGGGTTAGTGTATTGTGGGCGATGGGCTAGCAACCTGTCACTGCAATATCACGTTTAACCATCTGGTTACCCTGAAAATGCTAAACGTGGCACTGGATTTTTGAATTCACGTGCTCTGCCTACCCCTCTTGGGAATACAGACGTGAGAATATGTATGTATGTGTGTATTTGTTAACACATGACACGGATTTCCTACAGCAGACCATTTGGTTTCTGCGCCGGAACCTCTAGATAAGTATTTACAGGAAAGTATGATTTAGAAGCAGAAAAAAAGAGTATCACATTGTACCGAAACTGCCTAAGGAACCCTGATTCACACGCGAGGGCTCGCCGGAGCGGAAAGCGGTGTAATTTTTAAGGCATTACAGTATAATGCTGTTTCTTTATAATTCCGAGATGTTGTTATTGTGTCTTGGGTTGCGGAGCCCCGAAACGTGATAATAACATTTGCTGTTCGCGAGATTAGCTAAGATTGGGAGGGAAGTTATCAATCTGATTTAAAGTCTTTGTTTAAGAAATACAAGTCACGTCAAAACATGGACAGCTGCAGAGAAAAGTATATACATGGGCCAATCAACTATTTTGTGTTGTTATTCTGTCCCGTAAGTCAGGGGACAACTGTGATAGAGTTGCTTAGAAAAAGGTTGTAATTTAGGTCCCGTTCTATGCTCAGGAGATGCGCCATAAAGAAATGCGTACAACTGTAAAAGAAATCTTAACTTATAGCGGATTATACTCTAGAAAATCACGATTTTACTCGGTTAGTCAGGAGACGTAACCATGGCAACCAGGGACATAAAATAGTTGATCGACCCACATACATACATACATACAATCACGCCTGTATTCCCAAATGGGGTAGGCAGAGCACACAAAATGCTACATAGCTACAACGATGACTATTTCACGTTTTGTGGCCAGTTCTAGCAAATTTTTAGGTTTCCAAAGATGGAAGAGGTAGAATAGTGACAAGTTGCTAGCCTGTCGCCTAAAGCATACCTAAACCTATTTCTTTAGTCGCTCTTACGACATCCACGGAAGAAATGGAGAGGTGTTCTATCCTGATACCACACGTCAGAGAAAAGTAACATCCTAGTATCGCCCACAGTACACTAATCTTTTCCCAGATTCGACTCTTACGATACTCATGGGAAGAAAATGGGAGGTGCTATTCTTTACACGGGGACTAACTTTTATTAAAGCTGTCATTTTTATAACGAGTCACCCAGAAAAGAATTCAGTAGAATCTTAAGCTGGTCCTGGTTTGCTAAGCTTATAATAACGTCCATTACAGTCTTAGTTAATAATAAAGCAGTTCTAATCTTTGCTCTGTGCTTCCTTTGATGTAGCATGTTCTGTGTCTAATCTTTACAAATTACTTTTGCCAAGTCACCTGCAATACCAGAAGTTCTAGTGTGTTACTAGCCTATTATTTACATACGAGTATTTTGAAAGTCTGTACATACATACATACAATCACGCCTATGTTCCGAAATGGGGTAGGCAGATGCAGAAACGTGACAGACCAAACCATGATTATGAAGTCCACGCTTCGCAGACATTTCTAGCATCATTGTAAGTCTGAAAATAGATGGAAGAGGTACATACATACACCTAACAGTGACGGGTTGCTAGCCTGTCGCCTAAACTATACCTAAACCTGTTATTCCTTAGTCGCCTCTTACGACATCCACGGAAGAAATGGAGAGGTGTTATTCTATCCCGACACCACACAGGTACATCACTAAGACGCTAACTCAAAATAGGTTTCATAGTAGGTCAGATACCAATTGGTTCGTGTAGGTACCTTTCTTACTCATCTTTCCTTTTCTTTTTTTTTTCTTTCTCAACTGTCTTTGTGTTTTTACTCTAATTTCACACGTTTTGGGGATCCTTAAGAATATGTTCGTTTTTGTACTTGTGTTTTGTTTTGTCCTTGCCATTTTGTCATGTTTATATTGTAAAATAAATAGAGTTACATAAGGTTAATGTACCAATGCTCGACGCCTCAACGCCCAGTACATGGCACCCATCTGTCACCTGTCTTACTACGACATAAGTTTGCAAGTGCACTGTATTGGGTCAGTGTCGAGCACAGGGACGTTTACGTCACATACATACGTCATATCGGTTTAGAAATTGCAAACGACAATCGAACAGAAATTCACCGTAATAAACTTTCATCCCAATCCCTCGTATCACATTCACTTCAAATTTCCACCAAAAATTCGCAACAAAACGGCGAAAAATGCAGCTACCCTTAAAAACGGCCGCCATGTTGGCGAGCGCTTCCGTTTCCGGGAATATGATAATTCAACCGGAAGTGGCCGGCCCAGTTACGTCAGCGGATAGTTCCGAATTCAAATTGCGATTTACGCTAGTCGCCATTTAAATAGTTTAAATTTGTATTAAACTTGACGGTAGTCTGACAATGTTGACGTTGGTTGTTTGATAAATTGGTAGTTCTAGTTGTTGACAGTTTGCAGTTAGTGCTCGTACTATGTCGTCTGTCGGGACGACTTTTAATCGGATGTCGGCGCCTCTGTTCACACTAGTCGGCTGTCGGGACGATTTTTTATCGGGTCTCGGCGCCTCTGTTCACACTAGTTGGCAGTCAGTCACGACCGCAGCTGTTGCCATTTGACAGTTGGACAGTTCAAACGCGGTTTCTGTACAGTCCGGTCCGACATTTGATTATGTGAACAGCGCGGCTGACACGATTTTTTTTCGGATGGGCTGTCAAAACGCACGGTATATTATGTCGGATCCGCAACAAAATCGTTGTTCGTGTGAACAGCTTCAACTACACATTGTTTTTTTTTAACAAACTTCCTCGTAAATATTTGTATAAAAAAAGTTTCTGCCAAGTTTCTTACGTCGCTTTCTTCTTGGATTTAATGGTCTTTCCGAAGCGCTGGTACACAACAAAAACATGTAAAAGAGTTCTTAGTAGCCTATTTGCGTAAAGTTGCACCAAAAAAGGAAAAATACGCTGGTCCTACTCACGATTCTCCAAAATTTTCAAAGACTAAACAACAATGAAACAATAATAGTATGTGTTCAAGAATCTCTCAATAAGCAATTCAACAGACTAGTTCCTTAGTACCTAGGCACAAAACGACTCGCCTATACTTCAGTTAAAATCAGCACATAACATATGCCTTATATATTATGTACAACGATAACGTCTGCATCCGAACGTTCTGTTTTCACGTCACGTCCCGCCCCGAGTTAGTAAGACATTACAAGGGTCTCTACTCCATGGGCTTTATAAAAACGTAGCGTTTTGACGCTGTTGAAATAAGGGAATGAGAATGAAGGTTCACCCTGTGCCCTTAGGAACACCCACCTGCGTACAAGTTTGGTATTTACTTATAAAGTTAGTACATAGGTACATACCATCGAGAACCTTCTAATTTGTATACCGTAGCAGAAGTATGTTAGAAATTTCATGAAACTACATTTTATTTGTATAATTGTGTTTTTTAGTTACAAAGCTACAGCGACACAGACAAACGACCCAAATCTATAACACCCCCTTTAAGGGTTAAATGCGTAAAAAAAGAAAAACCATCACGGAACTAACGGCCTAAGTTAATAGCAGCAAACTTAAAAACAACAGCGCTAAGCGACTTTTTGCTCTCTTCCCATCGCAACAAAAGCGAAGTCGAGTGACAACGCAACTTTGCAGTTCTTTGTCTTCCATTATTTTGCCTTTGAGATAAAGGATTAAGCTCTTAGTTCTTAACGCGAGGGTATAAGGTTTATTTTTGAGATTTATTCGTCCTGAAGCAACTTGGGAATTGTGACCGAAACGATGGAAATACTTAAATAACTGTTGCTAAGGTAAATAAGTGATAAAACCGGCCAAGTGCGAGTCGAACTCGCGTACGGAGGATTCCGTACCGTTGACAGGTAAATGAGAGCCTATCTGTTACAATTTATTGACATTGAGCAAAAACATGCAAACATTGCGTTGTTTTGTTGTTCAAAATGCAAAATTACCGGAAAACTGGGCTAAACAATGCATAGTTAAATATTACTTAAACTACCACCTTAATATGAAATAATTAAAAAGTTATACACGTTTTGAAACATTAGACATCCATAAAATTCTTGCACTTGGTACAAACTTACAAAAATAAGAACGAATAAATGAATATATTCACAACCTCCCGCCGATATTTGACAGCCGTATACTTTTTCACAGTTGGTGGCGCGGGTAAAGGGCGTTAAGCCATGCAGTCAACAATGTAACAAAACTGTGCAGACCCAGTAAAATACTAAAAATACTAATGTGGCTATATAACTACACGATTATACGACGATTTTCTGTTTAATTTTGTCAATTGCTCGAAGGCTAGCAGTAATAAATCCCAGGGATTCTTTTTAAAGTTGTCCTGTACATAGATGAACAGATCTGACACTGACAAGAAAAGGAAAAATCACTAGTGAGAAATACTTATCTTCACGCATGATTTGATGACACAAAAATAACCTTTTGTAGAGCAATTGCTTTAAAATTACTATCTTATTGCCAAGGTACTTACAAAGCACGTTGATAGTGTGAGTGGCAACCACATTCTCCGTTAGCTGCGCGTTGATACCGTGGCACACTACCACGATGGACCTTCGGTTTGGCTCCACCGTCACGGTGATGTTAGACGTTGTCACCCATCCACCTGCAACGGGGAGAGCACATAACATACATAAATATCACGCAGATTCCAGGGAGTTCGCATGATACGTTATGGTATTGCCAGACCAAGATCAATTGACTTTGGACGGCAACGGTCATCGTCAATCGAAGTTAATCGACTGGTCTTAGCATTAATTGATCGACTAACCAATTTATGGACTGCCGGTCGATTAACCAGCTATATTTAATTCTACCATCGATCTATGCCGTCGATCGACGATTGATCTGGTAGAAACTATTGATCGACTTTAAAGAGATCCATTTTCAAACACACGTCAATCCAAGGTATGTCATCTTGCGTCTCACCCACGCGTGGGGATGCGTTTCTCCGCTTGTAGACGCGTGATCTGCATGAACGCACGTGGATGCGTTTTGTGTTTTAGACTGCGTGTTTTCTATACAAACGGAGGTACAGTCGCGAACCGGGATTGTTGAGCCACTTGCCACCGTTCGCAATTTAGACGTGTAATCAGTGACCGATGTGACCAACTAGATGTTAGCTATTGGATTAGTATTACACGACCAAGTTACAAACATTGGTAAGCGGCTCAACAATCCCGGTTCGCGATGGTACTAACAAACAATGTAACAACACGCATTCCTACTACACTGCGTGATGCTTTGCAGTGTGAGAAATTGATAAACGCCGCAGACAACATACTTTTTGTACGATCAAGCCTACGGCGCACAAAGTCTGCTTGGATAGTATGAATTGTACGCCGGACTTCTCGCGTCGTGTGCGTTACTGCATATAATTCCATAGGTTCTATTTTTACAGACTAAAAGTCCGTCGCGGATAGTCTGTCGTCTGCGCAGGGCCTCAAACTAAAAACAATCACGTACCTTCAGGCGAAATGACAGTCCGATTGCTGGCCTCCTTATGGTGTTTTCCCAACACCAGCCATTTGATGTCAGCTGCTGGGTTGGAAGGAGCAGTGCTGCAAGTGAGAGGCACTGGGTCTCCGACGCGGGCCTCGGATGCTCCTGTGATGGTCACGTGGGCTGGGGCAACTGAAGAGAGAGAGAGAAAGAGTTAGAGGAAGAGATTTGAAAGAGAGAAAGACATTTCAGGTAAACGTCCCTGTGCTCGACACTGACCCAATACCACTTGCAACCTTATGTCATAGTAAGACAGGTGACAGATGGGTGTCATCTACTAGGCGTTGAGGCGTCGAGCATTAGTATTTACCTTACATAGAATAAACTTATCGTTGAGAGCTAGGCACAGGTAATGGAAGAAGTTCTGTGGCAGTGTTGCCAGTAATACAAGAAATGTAAAATCTATATTTATTTCTGTTTTAGTTGGCAACACTTATTTTGCGAGCAACAGTTTCGATCTGTCAAAATTAATTTACGAGCGCGACAGACGATAGTTCGCGTTAGTTTTTTAATTATTAATCCTTCACCACTAATCCTCGTACCCAAAATCACCAACCAGTACGAACTTGTAAAACTCTTGTATTAGGATTACGAGTTCCAACTATTATCCCTCGGACTTCAGTCCCCAACATTTCATCTGCCTAGAGACAGATCTCTGTTGGAGTCTTCAGATTTAAAATATTGGTTGTCTATAACTTGAGCCAAAAGAAACGTTGTAAATGATCTTTTCAGGTCCACCCATCAAAGGTTTGCGTCCGGAATTATACGTTTTCAAGCAACAATCTCTGAGTTATCAAAGAGGCATTTGTAAAGGAATTTTAGGAGCTCACTGAACTTTGAGTTTAATGTTATAAAGGTTGCGAAGAAAGGGATGAGTCGAGATAACGTGAGATACAAGCGGCTCTGGGATGTAAGCTATTTATTTTATTTATTATACATACATACAATCACGTCTATGTTCCGCAGAGCACACGAAACGTGACATAGACAAGATCACGACTATGACTTTAACGCTTAGCAGCCACATCTAGCATAGTTTTAGGTTTGCAACGATGGAAGAGGTAGAATAGTGAGAGGTTGCTAGCCTGTCGCCTAAAGTACATATACCGAAACCTATTTCCTTAGTTGCCTCTTACGACATCCACGGAAGAAATGGAGAGGTGTTATTCTAGACGCAACATCAAACGGAAAATATTTATTACTTTTTTTTATAAGGTAAACGTCCCCGTGCTCGACAATGACCCAATACATGGCACTTGCAACCTTATGTCATAGTAGGACAGGTGACAGATGGGTGTCATCTACTGGGCGTTGAGGCATCGAGCATTGGTACATTTTTTACCGTACCTGCCTGGCATGGTTTCGTGAGCTCAGCCTCCACCCATTAAGTAATACAAACTCACATTTAAAAAACATTCAGTATAAAAAAAGTATAGACAAAGACCATATTAAAACCCCCTCTTTTTCCGCTGGGGGTTAAATCAGACAAACAAAGTCGAGGGCAAAAGTCGTCCGCGAAAGACGGGCGTCAATATTTTCTTAGGCCCATCCATAAAACCATTCCATGTGCGATGGAGATCTTTAGTCAAGTTTTTTAGGGTTCCGTATTGATCGTGGACCAATTATTGTAAAAACTTAAACTTAAGAAATTACAAAAATCTGAAAATATTGCCCAGTCCTTTGTACCATCGAACCAATTGATTCCTGACCCACCATATAACCTATTCACAGTGAACGTCATAGTGACATCGCATTGCCTGACAAAGGAAATGTTTATGACGTT
This sequence comes from Adoxophyes honmai, assembly GCA_005406045.1. Classification (NCBI taxonomy): domain Eukaryota; kingdom Metazoa; phylum Arthropoda; class Insecta; order Lepidoptera; family Tortricidae; genus Adoxophyes; species Adoxophyes honmai. Next base: position 49,509 of record BHDV01015900.1, read on the forward strand.
TATTGTGACAACGTTCTGCGGTGGGTCAGGAATCAATTGGTTCGATAGTACTTCGGCTCTTAGTCAACCGTAACACAGCAAAGTTGTACGAGTGCAGGTTCGTACGCACCAAATAACGGTACTTGCGTACGGGACGTAAGGTAGGTAAAACACAGGGCGCAATGACCTGATAAGCGATGATACATTTGTCTCCCACAAGGTCAATAACGGAAATTTTCTGCAAATATTTACGGTTGGCCACCCTGTATATTTTAAATATTGTACAATGAATTCTGAATAAAAGATTTATTCATTATTTTAAACATAAAACTACCGTGAGACTCGTGAGAAAAAATAACGGAATTACTCACGTTGTTTATACCGAGATTAGCTCGACATGTTTCGGATCAATCCGTGATCCATCATCTGGAGCTACGCGCCACGGCAGTGGACAGACGCGCACTGCGTGCAGCCGCTCTTTCCGCGCGACTACTAGGCACAGCTGACAGCAGTTCAGAACTACCCACATTTTCGCTAACACATTAACTATTATAGTCAAAAGACGGGTAGCACACCGACCACAGACGTAGTACGAGTATTAAGAACAGTTTTCCAGTTATTCATTATTCATAGTTAACACAGCAATGTCTGCCGGGTGACGCTAGTAACTCAAACTTCACCACCGACAAGCCAGAACCCTCCCCGAATTCCCCCGGCTCGCGCTTGGCCGTTTTTTAAGTAAACCCTCAAACTCGCCGTCAATGGACTTGGAAAAGAAATTAAAAGTTCCCCATTTGCGTCCGCAAAATAAATGTCAAATCAATGGCCGCTATTCCCCGACTTCATAAAACTTATTTTCCTGGATACTTAAGTTGTTATCGGTTATTATCGAGTTAAAAAACAAGTTTTTTAAATTCCGTTTTTACTGACTTTTGTGTTTTTGTTATACAGAATTCGTATTGAAAAAAGAATCGCCAGGAAAAAACGTAAAATAAAGCTTAGTGGAATTTTGCCAATTCGTGTCACGTGTTCAACCAAAGTCCTTTTCCCCCTACATTATAATAATATGTATGTTCTTGCAGTAACACTCTGTTTTATTAAAAAAAAAAGAAAAAAAACCTACAAAAAAACATCCATTACAGTCAATGTGTACCTATTTAAATATGTTTATCTGTTCTGTTGTTTGTATAATCTGTGGTGTTCGTAAGGTTTAATAAGAGATGGATGAAGTACAATAATAGTGACAGGTTGCTAGCCTGTCGCCTGAAGCATACCCAAACCAATTTCCTTAGTCAACTCTTACGACATCCACGGAAAGCTATGTCCACATCAGTGCGCTTTCGCGTTCACCTTGCGTCTTCCTCTGACGCATGCCCGCGCAACCACCAACCACAGCGCATGCCGCCAGCGCGTCTTCATAGAGGAGGGATCTAAATTCAGCGCATGCGCTGTGGTTGCACGGGCATGCGTCAGAGGAAGACGCAAGGTGAACGTGAAAGCGCACTGGTGTGGACATAGCTAAATAAACAGAGAGGTGCTATTATTCCAGACACTACACAGGTACACTAACATTTGTGAAAGTACAGTCACGAACCGGGATTGTTGAGCCACTTGCCACTGTTCGCAATTTAGACGTGTAATCAATGACCGATGTGACGGGCTAGATGTCAGCTATTGGATTAGTACTACACGACCAAGTTACAAACATTGGTAAGTGGCTCAACAATCCCGGTTCGCGATGGTACGCGGGCTCCTGCTGTCTATGCGATCCTGGTACCACCACAGTCTTTAACAGCGACTCCGGAGACAAATATATACAATTATACAGTCACGAACCGGGATTGGTGAGCCACTTGCCACTGTTCGCAATTTAGACGTGTAATCAATAACCCATGTGACGGACTAGATGTCAGCTATTGGATTAGTATTACACGACCAAGTTACAAACACAGGTAAGTGGCTCAACAATCCCTGTTCGCGATGGTACTTTGCGACTAACTAAACTTAGAAAATGCATCATCAATCTATTTTATATGCGTTGCTCAAGATCCTGTCATCACTAGGTAATTACAGGGTACGCTACGTTAATACAGAATTTAGTTTAGCATGATTATGGAGCTAAATTATATCGTAATATTCATAGTACAAGTAACAGAGTGGTACCACAGGAACTTAAACATAGTCGAATAAAGTTATATGGTAAAATAAATCTATTCATCATTGTTTTTAACTTCAAACAATTATACTTCGCAGATGTAGTTTTTGATATTGGTGTTCCAGTTTGGTAACTGAAAGGCTTAAAAACTTGAATTTTAACACAAGGATTTTTTGAAAATTCACCCCCTAAAACAAAGGTATAAAGTTTTGAAAAACCTGTATTATTTTTTGATAATAAGGTAAACGTCCCTGTGCTCGATACTTACTCAATAATTGGCACTTGCAACCTTATGTCATAGTAGGTGACAGATGGGTGTCATCTACTGGGCGTTGAGGCGTCGAGCATTGGTACTTTTACCTCTTATTTAAGGGGGACAGAAAGTTGTTATGAAACATTTAAGCGCGTACGAAGTCGCGGCAAATGCAAGTCTCGATATAAAATCATCTGTTTAATTTAGCATGAGTGAGTCTCGATAGTTTTTCGTTTTCCCGAACTTCGAAAATCTTTCGAGCTTCAATCGAGAACCAATAGTGCCTCCCTACAGACAATTTACCTCTAACGAGTAAGCCCTCTAGACGACCTCTCTTCTATAATTCTACAGAACAACAAACAAATAGACTACTTAACGAGGCGAAGCCGTCTCGTTTCAAATTACAAAATTCAGGCTTTTAAGGTATTTTGATTACGAATTTGGTCTGAAAAGTTTGGATTTTGTATTGAATCGAGACTAATTTTGGATTCGACTATCGAAATTAATTTAAGAAGATGCTTTAACCAAAATGACTCGAAATTTTCTTACTGAGATGATAACTCGTTCAGAAAATGTTTTAATGTGTCCTAAAATTTTCTATTCAAGATTCTATTTACTAATCTCAGTTACTAAAATTACCTTGCCATGAGGCCCAAAAAAAAGAGACCTTCAAATTAAAAATTAGTTTAAACCGCGCTATTTGGATCAAATCTGCTAATATCTGCTCAATTTAGCCTAAATCGACGTAGATCCGCCTAGGTTGGATCAAATCGATTCAGATCTTCTCATAATGTCATCCTGAGTTGGTTCAAATCGATTCAGATTGGCTTGAAGTGGCCTAGGTCGATTTTAAGAAGATTTTAAGTAGTGCCCGTGTGGTGCCGGGTCAGAATAGCACCTCCCCCTATCTTCCCGTGGGTGTCGTAAGAGTCGACTCTGGGAAAGGGTTAGTGTATTGTGGGCGATGGGCTAGCAACCTGTCACCGCAATATCACGTTTAACCATCTGGTTACCCTGAATTTGCTAAACGTGGCACTGGATTTTTTGAATTCATGTCGCACGTTAAATCCAACACCGTCACTATCCAAAAAATCCATTTTTTTTGTTTTCTACGCCATCTTATAATACTTGAGGTAAGCTACACTGTCATTTGAACGAAACGCTCCAATTCGCATTGGTTCCGGCAGATGGCGTAGGTACCCAAACGACATTTTGCAAAGTTGAGCGCCGCTTGTAGTTCCAAGACTGTCCTTATGCTGGTAGCGACGCGTCACTTGCGGCAATTAGGAAAATAATAAATGGAACAGTGACACTTTGTATTTAAAGTTGGTTTCACGCAGCGGTATTTAGTGAAGTTATAAGTGGAATAGTGCCATATTGTGTTTAATGACGGTGTGCCATTGAAGCAAAAGGTGAGGTTTGTGTTTTTTTTTAATAGAATACTGTCACTTTGGTCTTAATGTCATTTTGCTACTTATTCATTTATATTGTAATATGGACAGGTTACGGATAAGAACACTCTTCTGGTTATTTTAGTGATAAATAAATACGAAATATTTAGCAGCATTCATTTTGCAGTAGGTATACGTAAAAAAACTGATATGTAATATCACAGTTATACCTTGGTTACACGCCAAGGGGTGGGTCCCTAAACAGTGGTGAGACTGTTTTGGGTCTACTAAGTAACACGCTTAATGTTGTTCGGTAGTAGCACTCGTTATTATCTTCGTTACAAATGACGATAATCCTCTCTTTTTGTCGGTCTCAATAATTTCGTTTCCTCTCTGCCTCTCAAAGGTTGGCTGTAAGAGATCCCTTAAGGGATAAGTCTGCCTTTGTACTTCGCCATTTCATTTGTATTTCATTTTTGTTTTTTGTATTTTGTGTATTTTTCCTTTTGTACAATAAAGTGTTGTTTACTTACTTACTTACGATAATAACGAAGGTACATATTTGTGCGACGGTATCAGATTCGTCGAGCACAAGCAGTCGCGCGAAGAGAGCGCAGTGCGTGTTTGGCAGCAGCAGCTGCCGCAGCTTCTAGATGAAAGGCTACGAATTAGCCCGGAACATGTCGAGCTAAACTCGATTTAAAAACGTGAGTTATCCGTGCATGTTTTTCAACACCGCGTTAGTATGTTAATTCTTTTTATAAAGATATTTGTTTCTAAAGAATGTTTTACGATCAAACTGCGTATATTGATTTTGTAATTTTTTTATTAAGAGTTGCCTTTTTATGACTTATGAATTATGATGATGATGATGATGATGACTGATTAAAGAGTGTATAAAATTAAAGTAAAACTTTACTCTTTTGATAAAGGCTTTAATTATTAACTCCCAATAGTTGAATTTTATTCGAAGATGAATCTTGTCAACAACGAACTTAAGTATTATATTTTTGTAATTGCTTCTAAGTACAGAATTTATTACATTTTTAAGTTGTTTTTACTGGACAAAGTATTGTTTTCTTTCTATTTACTAATAAAAATTACTATAATAACCTAAGCTACAAAAAAAATATTCGACTATTCATATATTTTTGTAGAACCAGTAACAATTTTAGCTTTAAATGAAAAATTTTAAGTGGAAGAATGTCACAACATTTTTGTTTATTTAATAAAAATATCTAACAATTGTAAAATGTTTCATTTTATTATATAAAATAAACAAGCAACCATTTATCCTTTAGATAAAAATAATAAATAGCATAACATGTACGTGGTGAGTTCGCTATAACTAATTTTATTCATCAAAAATCTATTATTGGCTCTCCTGAACAATTACACATTTTAGGATAGTGCCGGTGTTGGATTTAACGTGCGATGTGCTCTGTCTACCCCTCATGGGAATACAGGCGTGAGAATATGTGTGTATGTGTGTGGGGGTATTTCTCATGAAAATCTTGCTATGTTGCATGCTGGGAACTGGAAGATACTTACATAGAACTGTCAGATCTATCTCGGCCTTCAGCGTGTTGCTGATCATGACATTCTTAGCCTCGCAAGTGTAGCGAGCCTTGTTGTCAGACGCGTCCGCCTTGAAGGAAAGCAGGTTCTCTGACATACGGCCACTAGTCCTGTAACAAAGAAAGAACATTAGGACAAATTGAATCAAAAAGTAATTCCTCTATCTCTATAATTTAGGCGACAGGCTAGCAACCTGTCACTGTTGTACTTGCCACCTCAAAACCAAAATGTTTAGAGTGGTCATAAAACGTGAAAGTCATCGTTTTGTCTATGTAGCGTTTTGTGTGCTCTGCCTATCCCTACCTAATAATATCCTAATACAGGCATGATTGTATGTATGTATGCAAATCTAAAACAGGGTCTCACAAAATCAGACCACAAGAAATTCTACAAAGCCAAAATTTTGACCGGTTCACGTTCATAGCCACTTTTCGCCTAATTTTAGGTTGGATCACAAATGGAAGAACTAATAGTGACAAGTTGCTAACCTGTCGCCTAAATCATACCTAAACACTTACGAAATCCTCTCCTTAATAGTCGCCTCTTATGAAATTCACGGAAGAAATGGAGAGATGTAATGGCTATGAGCCGTGATAGCCCATAGCCCAGCGATTCGACATGTGGCCTCTCAAGCAGAGGGTCATGGGTTCAAACCCCAGGCTCGCACCTCTGAATTTTTCGGAATTTATGTGCGATATCGAATTTGATATTTATCACGAGCTATTCGGTGAAGGAAAACATCGTGAGGAAACCTACACACAGCGACGAAGTAGTTCAACGTTGTGTGTGACGTTCCCAATCCGCACTGAGCCCGCGTGGGAACTATAGCCCAAGCCCTCTCATACTGAGAGGAGGCCTGTGCCCTGCAGTGGGACGTATATAGGCTGATGATGATGATGATGATGAATGGCTACCAACTTGTCACTATTTTACTTCTTCAAACTGCTTTTTTATACGGGGAATGTGGATGGGTGCAGTGGGAGGGGAAGACCTAGACGGACGTTCCGTGACCAAATCGCGGACGTATAAAATTATGCCGAGTATTATCTGTCACGTTTCACGAGCTCTGCCTATCCTTTTGAAGAAGGAGGGTCAGCAAACTGAGATGCTCTCATAAGTGTAAACTAATCCCATTCACGGTTCTTGGATAATGGTAATATCAAATCAATTCACACGATGCCCAGCCGTGGGAAGCGCGCGGGGCGTGACTGCGCGCCCTAGCGTGGAGACCTTTTTTGTACCCACTAGCCACTGTTTGGCATAGTGGTGTACATTGCTGGGTTGCGGATATCACTGAACCAATAGGTTCTTGACTCGCTATATACCCTATTTACAGTTGAAATTTAAATAGTATCTTTGTGGTGTGGTATTAGAATAACACTTATCTATTTCTCTCGTGGATGTTGTAAGAGGCGACTAAGGAAGTAGGTTTCGGCAGGTTAGAAACATCTGATTTTGAACCTAAAGTTATGCCAAAAGTGGCTGCGAGCTTGAAATAGCCATAGTTTTGACTATAAAACGTTTCGTATGCTGCTTACCTCATTTGAGAACACAGGCGTGATGTAATAGTCCATTTGAAATAATTAAGTTACAGGTAAAGTCCATCGTCTGTTTATCACCAATAAGATCCAACATCTGTAGATAACTAATTAGTCCAGAGCAGCAATGCAACGGGAACAACGTGAAATTGCAGCGGTTTAAAGATAGTTTAAAGGTAGGTTTGAGTTGAAAGGTTTTTTATAACTAATTGGGATGTTTATTATGTTTCTTGTTTCTTTGATGAGAGGGGTGTTTAATTGGGGTACAAGTTGTCTTATAAATTCTGGCTCGATACGAGTACACCATAGATATAATGTCGTATTAGTTTTGAGCAAGCAAATCATCAAGACAAGTTAGTGTACTTTGTTAGTAACTTTACTATTATAGTACCGGGAATCTAAGGTGGAAAGAATCAGACACTAGTCGCTTAATTTGCGAATTTATCTCCGCTAATCCAAGAAAATTGCTTATTCCATTTTGCCTTCAAACGCTTTATCGCGTCGAAATTTCTGTTAAGGTGTTAAGCACCCGATCTAAGTATAAGTATGTATGTATGTATGTATGTAACTCTTTATTGTACAATTAATCATGACAAAATAACAGACAAAACAGAACATAAGTACAAAGGCGAACATATCCCAAAAGGGATCTCTTTCTGCTAACCTTCAAGCAATTGACAAAACATGTGAAATTAGAGTAGACACACAAAGAAAATTAAGTCGTGGTTTAAGATTGCTCAGTGAAACTAGTGGGGGTAATCGGCGCTTCCCAAGCGCGGCGAGGTGAAGTGCGAGTGATCTACCAATAACGTATCGCCACCTTCGCTCCTAGGATACCGAAGACCTAAAAATCACTTACTGATACCCCTTCTACTTTTGCCGAGCGATCTGAACTCACCGCGCGTCCTATATGTTATAAATTTAAAGGTTTTTCTGAGTATTTGTTTATAGGCCAATAACAGATGTATCTTATGGTATTTTACGGCTACGTCGGTCAATTATGGAGCTAACCTTTTTAGGTAAATCCCGATAAGTTGCTGGGATTTGAAGGCATTTGAGTTTAATCCGAGGCGCGATCCTTGCTGAAATATTCATCATGGCCTCTATTGTTTGTATCATAATAAAATTCAAATTTGTTTCCGTCACTTCTGTAAGCCGTGACTTGGCGTCTTATACAGATTTGCCGCTACCTTGTACAGTCAAAGAATTTGAGGACTATGCCACTTTGTACCTTTTCACAAGAAATGTCACTGTGACATGCCATACTATCTACTAATCAAAGCAATATGGAACTCATTGTGAAAAGGTTCAAAGTGGCACAGGCATCAATTTCCTTGACTGTACGTTGCACGCTTTGCAAATACTAAAGAAACTGTTCATGTACTCGTAGAAGGTTTTAAGTTACTTTTATACATACATACAATCACGCCAGTTTCCAAAAAGGGTAGGCAAAGCACGTGGAATATGACAAAGACAAGAAAATACTGTTACACGTTTAAAGCCACTTCTGGCATTAAGTTTAAAATAGATGAACATGGTGTAAATGTGACAGGTAGCTAGACTATCGTCTAAAGCATATCTAAGCCTATTTCCTTAATCGCCTCTTACGACATCCACGCAAGAAATGGAGAGGTGTTACTCTAACCACAAACGAAAAATATTTGTTCAATGTTTGTTTATTGTTACTATTTTACCTAATAACTTCAAACTTAAAACTAGAAGTGGCTAAAAACGTGAAGTAGTAGGATTTCACCATGCATCTTTTCATGCGCTATACTTGCCACATTTAGGAATACAGGCGTGATGTTATGTGTAGCTTCAGAGCTAATTCAAAGCCTTTGGCTGCAAATAAAATCAGTCAAAATCATGCAATGGACTGTAAAAGATTCATTTTGCCATGGAACAGCATAATCTTTGTCTTAATATCTTGACTCCATGCCCGAACGAATCACAATTAATAATTCAAAAGCGTCAAGTCGAAAACTTGACTTTGTTTTGGAAGTAACCCCTTTGGATATACCGAGGTACAGTCAAAGAATTTGATATCTGTGCCACTTTGTACCTTTTCACAAGAAATGTCACTGTGACATACTCGTACTATACTATCTACTAATCAAAGCAATATGAAACTCATTATGAAAAGGTTCAAAGTGGCACAGGTATCAATTTCCTTGACTAATAAGGCCAGTTGAAGGTAGGATCTAAGAAAAATAGGAGTTACGATATTGCTTTTCAAAATATTAGATTTCATTGAGGATTCCTTTGCTATTATTTTATTTGTTGTCTGTGTCGTAGAACATTTCAGATACTTATGTTAATTTGAAATAAAAACAAATGATATAAATCTACAAAAAGGCTGTCATTGAGGACACTTTTACTTGAAACCACTTTTTTAAAAGGTTTTACGCTGGTGTTTAAAAACAAACATGCCATTTATTGTCATCATTTTCACTTCATACATATTCATATTCGTCGACAAACATATTTGTGCGTACTTTATTGGTAGAACGCTTTATTACACATCACAAATAAAAAATCAGAGTGTACCTAAGTTAATTTTTCATTTCATGGAATTTTCAGTGGCTTCCTTAAATTAGTTTTAATTTACCTTAACAAAGGTAATTTCAGGAACATTTTGGTGTCCAGGATAACATCTCTCTTAACTTCCGTATCGTAGAAAGCAACAAAGGAAACAGGTTGATGTGTAATATAGGCGACAGGCTAGCAACCTGTCACTATTGTAACTCAGTTAAAGAAGCGAACACAAAACGTGAAGTAGTTGTGGATTTGTTTGTGTAGCGTGCGTGGGCTCTACCTACTCATTCAGAACTACAAGCGTGATGTATGTATGTATGAATGTGTGTATTTGTTCATGAGTCACAATGAGTGAGTCATGTATTTACTTGAAACAACTCAAACTCAAACAACTAAGTAACAAAATTTACCACAAATTCCTGTTTGCAACAAAAAAATAATCTTTGCTTTTTTCCGATCGCGAGAATTGTAAACGCGCGCGAAAACTTGCTTTATTCTTTTAAAAGAAAACCATAAGTCGGGGAAGTTTTCGTTGTAAGTATCTTTTTGTTGTTGGATTTGCAATACCGCGAAATGTTTTGAAACTAAGCGATGGTTTGTTTTTATTTTTACGACGGCTAAATATTTACCTAGAATGCCTTGATTTTAACCCTTGATGTAAGAAAAGAGCTGTTGTAAGTCTTTCTCTGTCTACCGTTGTACATACGTCACGCTTCTCAGCAATTTCTAGAATAACTTTATGTTGAAAACAGATGGAAAATAATAGTGACAGGTTGCTAGCCTGTCGCCTAAAGCATACTTAAAACCTATTTTCTTGATCACCTTGTACAATATCCACGTAAGAAACGGAGAGGTGTTGAAATAATACAAGAAACAGGATTTGTAATTTTGACGTTCCAAATTTTAAATAATTTATTTTCGTTTTTGAATCGTCGTTTGTTTTAAAACGTTTGATATTTACAGTACTTGTAGTATCGATGTAGATTTTAATTAGTACTCATGTTATGATCTTAAATATGATGCTACCATGATATTTTGACCTGTAAGTATATCAACAAGATATTGTACTTATTTGTCAAATAATTATTTATCTAAACTTTGCGTATCTCTTTCATCCGTCCAATTTAATAAGAAAACTTTCACCTTTACATTTTCAATTATTTTAACTCCTCGTTAAATTAAAACTTAAGCGGTTTTACGTTTTCTAAACTTCGCTAGAAGTATTTAAGTCGGCGAACAAAAAACTACTTACCACCATTTTCCTCGAACAACTCAGATTCTTAAACTGATGGGAGTTGGTGTAGTTGGGTAGTTAGGTAGTTGGCTAGTTCGGAACTCGAGAATAATTACCGTTCTAATTTAACGGCTTATCCGCCATTTAAAATGGCAGTTAGATTTGTTTGTGACAGTTATTTCTTGTTTTCAGTTGGCTTAGTTAATTTAAACTTTATTCTAAAGAATACATCGACCGTGTATCGTCCGTATGGTGTCGGGGGAATAAAAGATCCGTTTTTTCCTGGATATCGTATGAGACGACTAGAAATAGGTTAAGGTATACTTTAGTCGACAGGGGATCCTGTCACTATTGTAACTGTTAACTAAAATTTACAGATACGCTGGAAGTGGCTACCAAACCTGAAATAGCTATGGTTTTGGCTATGTAACGTTTCGTATGCTCTTCCTATCCCTTTGTATCCCCAAGTTGTATTTTTCCCAATGGGGCAGACAAAGCAAATAAAACGCTGCGTAGAGAAATTGAAGACAATTTCACGTTCCGTGGCCAATTCCAGTATATTATTTTTAACCGACTTCAAAAAAGGAGGTATTCAATTCGACTGTATTTTTTTTTTTTTTTTTTTTTTTTTTTTTTTTTTTTTTTTT
>BHDV01015900.1:61570-81636 GCA_005406045.1 Adoxophyes honmai
TTTAGTAAATACGTACATAAACAGAAGTTTCCTTTCAGGATAAAGCTAATTTGAAGTCGGTTTTTTTTTGTTTAAAATTATTATACTTTAAGATGGCAGATATAAAAGTGACACGTTACTATCCTGTCGTCTAAAATATGCCTTAACCTATTTCCTTAGTCCTACATTCACGGAGGAAATGGAGCGTTATTCTAAACCCGACACAAAGGAAACATAAACGCACAATAACGACAATTGCCCAACAATCAAATAATTATCCCTGAATTTGAAACTAACTCCAGCAATTCAATTAACACAACCCGACACCATTAGTATGGTAATGCCGATGGGAATTCCCAATGCTGACGTAATGCTATCCCGTGGGATAACCACTGACCGCAAACGGCGTGGGAAATGTGGGATCAGGATCATTGAGGTGTTAAGTTTTTGTAAGGAAAGCTACGATGGGTTGATTTAGTCAAATGAGAATGAAACTTATATACATACGTAAAGTCTGTATTGCTAAATGAGTTGGCAGAGCATACGAAATATTACATAGACATAACTATGACTTTTTTAAGTTTCGTGGCTGCAACCACATCTTTTTTAGGTTTTGCTGACTGGTAAGTTGTAAACATACACTTCGAAAACAATGTTGAATGAAGCACTGCAGACCCCAGGGTGAAGGATCACGTGACAACATTCCTTCACAATAAACTGTAAATTTTAATTAAGATTATGCAAAGATTTGCATATTTACTAGAACGTGTGTCGCGAGCAACTCGCTGTCTTATGGGGCTTAGATTTTGTTTGGGCTTTACAGCTAATCGAGGGCTGTTTTTATACAAGCTTTATGTAAGTCATTAATGTTTACAAGCAAAATGTAAACGATACAAGAAACCTACTGCTATTGATGCAGCAACTCATACTGAGCGAAAGCTCGTTTTTCGACTCTCTTGTGTCACTAAGAAGTGTACCGACTTAGTTTTAAGATTTTGAAATAAACAGTGTTCTTTTTTCTTTCCAAAATACAGTAACTTAAGAAAAAGAAAAAGTTCCGATTGTCCTGCTTCCGAAATATGAAAAATAATTAATTAAGATTGAGCTTTTCAAAATAATTGGATAAGATTTTTTTTTGGAATATAGGTACAGAGTTGTTGCCTATTTTTGCTCCATATTAATAAACAGTCATAGGTAGGCACTAGTTTACCTAATCAAAGGTACGAAACTCTTTCCAAATCACACTTGACCTCTCTCTCTATTCTTTTACGCTTTCATATATCTAAGGCCTGAACTTTAATTTGCAATTTATAGCGAAAGAAAACCCTAGGCTAGTTCTAGCGGTGACCAATTAAGACCATATATCACTAGTGATGTGCAACGTAATGGCCTCATCGATAGTCGATACCGGTGCCCAGGCGCCACACAATGGACTGGCGACATTTTTACGACCAGCACTGGCCCATATTTTAAAGTTAATTCTAAACTGTGAACATTTTCGGTTTTAGAAAAGACTGGTGTCGATACAATGTAGCTGACTATCTTTTATTTATTTAGAAAACACTTAAGACAATAATTATTACCGTCACGCTTTTGATATCATCGCGCCATGATACTTAACCGATCGAAACCGATGAGCAGGTATGTATGAAGAGATTAATGAATGCGGATGAAGCAAAAGAGATATGTCAAGAGGTAGGTAAGTGGAACAAAGTAGTGACTACTCCTGTGGGAAAGAGGCGTCACTGTATGTATGTATGTTAATACTTAAATGACATACATACAATCATGCCTATGTTCCCAAATGGACTACATACATGCACATAAATTCAAAAATCCAGTACCACGTTTAGCAATTTCAGGGTAAACAGCTGGTTAAACGTGATATTGCAGTGACAGGTTGCTAGCCCATCACATCACCCACAATATGTACACTAACCCTTTCCCAGAGTCAAGTCTTACGACACCCACGGGAAGAAAGGGGAAGGTGCTATTCTAACCCGGCACCACACGGGTAAAAAATGGACTAGGAAGAGCATAATATATGAAACGTGAAGACAAAACCATGATTATGAACATTTCACACTTCGCCGCCCTTTCTAGCATAATTTTAGGTTTGAAAACAGAAGGGGTAGCGTAATAGTGACAGGTTGCCCTGTCGCCTAAAGCACACCTTATCCTTAGTCGCCTCTTACGACATCCACGGAAGAAATACAGAAGTGTTTTTCCACCCCGACACCACAAGAGACACTTTAGACCACTTAAAGTATTTACAACTTATTCAGATCTGTTAAATCGGCGAAAACATTGCGAAAAAACATTGGGCACAAAGAAAAATAAAAAAGCATCTGGACCGGTCCGGGATTCGAACTCTGACCCGTTAATCCGGGCATTTATCATCCTGTCTCCGGGTTTAGAGATAAGAGGGTAGACGGACAATGTTTGCGCTACAATTAAATGTTGAGTTAATTGTTTCAAACTTGTGTTTTCACTTTGTGATTTGAAAATACGTACATCAATTAGGGTAGGCAGAGTTTGTATTTAATACATATATCACGTCTGTTTTGGCGATTGGGGTTGGCAGCACATCCTTACTTCCTTACTAATATTATAAATCGGAAAGTGAGTTTGTTTGTTTGTTTGTTTATTTGTTCCGCTTTCACGCCGTAACTACTGAACCGATTGCTTTGAAATTTTGCAGACGTAAAGATAGAAGTCCGGATTAAATAATAGGGTACTTTTTATCCCGGAAAAATTGATGTTCCCGAGGGAATGTTCGCTTTATACCGCAACATAACCGAATTCCACGCGGGCGAAGCCGCGGGCGGAAAGCTAGTGCTACATAAATAGTTAAAATCTTGACTAGATCACGTAACGTAGCATATTTTGTAAATACAGTCATACATTAACATACATCACCGCCTGTATTCCCAAAAGGGGTAGGCAGCACACTAAATGCTAAATCAAAACCATTACATTTCACCTCTAGCTTAATTTTAAGGTTCTAAATTGCCTGTCGCCTAAAATATACATACATACATAACGTCACGCTTCTTTCCCACAGGGGTAGGCAGAGGCTACTTTGTTCCACTCGCTGCGATCCTGACATACCTCTTTTGCTTCATCCACATTCATTAATCTTCTCATACATGCTCGTCGGTTTCGGGTATTCTTGACCTGACCTGTTTCTAAAACGTCCGCGATTTGGTCACGGAACGTCCGTCTAGGTCCGCCTAAAATATACCATAACCTTCCCTTAGTCGCCTTAAGACATCCACGGAAGAATTAGAGACAAAATTACCAACTTAAATTAAGTAGGTATAATATAACCTTAAATCTAAGTGTAACTCGAGGGACGACTTTGCAAACATTAGCCTACCCTCAAATATATTTGCCTAAAATTTCAAGAATGAGACGAAGAAACTTGGAGCATTCGCTTCTCCGAAAATCTTATTATCAGATGAAAATAATATGTCTAGAGTGCTTTTGTACTTGGGGATTTTTTTCGTAAACGAATTATCGGGACGTACTTAGATAAAAATTCGATATTTTATTCAGCTACCTACGGAGGAGGGAGCGGTATTTTCGCAGATACGTAATATTAAATCTTCGTTTGAATACATTTTGATTTTCATAGTTTCTTTTTACGTATACATAATAATGAAAACAAATTCGTGTGGAATTAGAATGACACCTCTTATTTTTTCCGTGGATGTCGTAAGAGGCGACTAAGGGAAATAGGTTTGCTTCAGCAGTCGACTTAAAAAGACATTCTCAACGCTGCCAACTACTCGATAGCATTTTTCTAACCTTTGTAAGGAGAAACGAGCACACCATTCCTCTTTGATACCTGATACAGTGGCTAAAATGGTTCCTGCGACAACGTTATTTCTTTTGGAAATACCACAAGTATTGTTTTACGCTTGAAGTAGAATAGAATTTCACCTCATCACATTATAGTTATGTAGTGTATTTATCGTTTAAACATATTGGTGACGGTATATAGCCGTGATAGCCCAGCGGTTCAAACTGTGGCCTCACAAGCAGAGGGTTGTGGGTTCAAACCCCGGGCTCGCACCTCTGAATTTTTCGGAATTTATGTGCGATATCAAATTTGATATTTATCACGAGCTATTCGGTGAAGGAAAACATCGTGAGGAAACCTACACACAGCGACGAAGTAATTCAACGTTGTGTGTGAAGTTCCCAATCCGCACTGGGCCCGCGTGGGAACTATCGCCCAAGCCCTCTCATACTGAGAGGAGGCCTGTGCCCTGCAGTGGGACGTATATAGGCTGATGATGATGATGAATGGTGACGGGGTAGAATAACTCCTCTTCTTTTCTTCCGAGGATGTCGTAAGAAGCAACACAAGAAATAGGTTTAGGTAAACTGTAGGCGATAGATAACTGTACGGTAGCGAAAGTTGGGTATGGCAAACGAAGCATAAAAGTAGAATAAATGCGGTAGAAATGAGAGCGTTAAGGAGTATGGAAGGTGTAACACTGAAAGACAGAATACGAAATAGTGTGATAAGGGAAAGAGCTGGGGTGAAAGTAGATATAGTGATTAGAATTGAAAAAAGTATGCTTAGTTGGTTTGGACACATAGAGAGGATGGATGAAAGAAATTTATACGGGGAATGTGGATGGGTGCAGTGGGAGGGGAAGACCTAGACAGACGTTCCGTGACCAAATCGCTGACGTTTTAGAAACAGGTCAGATCAAGAGTACCCAAAACCGACGAGCATGTATGAGGAGATTGATGAATGTGGATGAAGCAAAAGAGGTATGCCAGGATCGTAGCGAGTGGAACAAAGTAGTCTCTGCCTACCCCTGTGGGAAAGAGGCGTGACGATATGTATGTATGTATGTATGTAGGCGATAGTCTAGCTACTTGTAACAATTTTACCTCTTAATGTAAAATCTACAAAATATGCTAGAAGTGGCTTTGAAACGTGAAATAGTCAAGGTGTCATCTGTCACGATTTGTACGCTCTGTTTATCCGAATCGGTGAACATAGCTGTCATTGTGTGTATGTATAGTTGAATGAGGTCCATCTAACGATATCAATGAAAGAAATGGAGTCCAAGTTCAACAAGGATGATGAATAATAGTTTGTCTAGTATTGCAATAGCTTTGCCAATTTCTTTGTTCACACGATCATCACCTTTCAAAAGATGGTTCAATAAAGAACAGTTAATGCCATAACTTTCCCCCACATACATACTCAATAGCACGTCTTAAAAAGGTCAAAACAATGAAATCGAAGCCATCTTCCAACCACAGACGCCTGAGGACGTACGGTGCCCTGATACATAATTCAAGTGGCACTATCCTGTTGACACGGCCTCGGCCCATCCATCAAGTAAGTCCGAGTGTCATTTTTCAAAGTTTTCTGACGACGATTTGCAAACGGTGAAAACAAATTAAGACTCGTTTATACTGTTTTTTCTGGCACTGCAAATTCTTTTTTAGTTTTGGTCGCTTCATAGTTGGACATAAAAAATGAATCGACTGCTATGCAATTCCAAATTGTTTTTCTCGTATATAAAAATTGGAGATGATTTTCTTTCTATTGATATAAATTACCCAAACTTTTCTTTGTAAAAAAGTTAAACAAAAAAAAAATGGTTGCCTGTAAAGTCGGTTTTACGGGCGAAGATTTTACGTGACAACGTCTTTTTCTCGGTAGAATATTTATTGATTTAAGACGTTGTCACGTCAACTCCCAATCGTGACAGCTGTCCATGTCTGCGTTTGACGTCTCACATGATACCATAGAGGCTTCGCACTATCGAAGCGCCACCTCCTTAACACTGCGGGCCTCTCTCTCGTTCGGTGACGTCATCGTAACGTTACCGAGCGCTTTTTCATAAGTGACTCCCAGCCGCAACCTAATTTAAGACGTTGTCACGTCAAAATGTTATACACGTTGAACGCCTAGGTATTATTTATAAAGCTATATTTAGTTGACTGACTGGGCAAGGAGCAACTAAGGCGAGAAAACACCTAAAGTTATACGAATTTAGTAACCCAATGATAACTTCTAGTAGTAATTACTGTCTTAAATTAGGCTAACTTTTTATTTTTATTTTTTCATGACGTTTTTTTTAATTTTCGTGATGTTATAAACGTTAAAAATTTTTACTAACTAAAATATATCTATATCTAGGACGATAATAAATTAAGGTAAGTATTTAGAATCGTATATTATCTGAACTACTGAAAAGAATAACTCCAGTCTTGAACCAATTTAGGACGTCAGTTATCCATTAGTTCAGGACAAAATTAAATCTTACGATAGTTTCATGTGAAGTGATTTTAATCTAAGTCTCATAAATAATATTTCTCGCTCAACAATTTCTTTGCAAATAAATCAAAAACTTAAGTAAAAAGCACCGCAATATCTAACAAAAAAAAGCCCAATTTAAAACAACAGGCGATAGATGCCGCTCAACTTCAGCACATCTATTTATTATTTGGACAAAACTAAAAAAGATAGGACAAGGTCACATCGTCCGGTCATTTATCAATATATCGTTAGACCCTCGTTCGAGGTTATATCTTGTGGAAAATGTCAGCCGCCTCTTAAAGGAAAAAGTGAGGGTATTGTAACAATGTTGTTATTGAAAAGTAGTTTCCGGGGCACAATAATAGATGTCGTTAGCAAGCGGCTAACTACCTAGCTCGGGAGATGACTTGTTATTTAGCAATTTTATACATACATACATACATATACTCACGCCTGTATTCCCATGAGGGGTAGGCAGAGCACATGGATTCAAAAATCCAGTGCCACGTCTTGCAAATTCAGGGTAACCAGATGATTAAACGTGATATTGCGGTGACAGGTTGCTAGCCCATCGCCCACAATACACTAACCCTTTCCCAGAGTCGACTCTTACGACACCCACGGGAAGAAAGGGGAAAAAAAGCAATTTTATATCTTCATAAATAGGTTTTTGAGGCGAAAAATAAACGCAAAATGTTATTTTATTGCTTTAGTTTTTTACGGCGGTGAAATCAGAATGAAAACATTAATTACACATTTATTTAAGTTTTTCAGAATTAGTTTAGCTTCTTGATGTTTACTTAATTTACTAAATACTCAAAGCTGTAGCTTTTTCATGCTAGAAGTGGATGCGAGTAGGCAGAGCGGACGAAACGAGATACAGGCAAAGACATGACCTTTTTGCGCTTCGTAGCCACTTCTAGCATATATTTTAGGGTTGAAGACAGATAAAAGTAAAAATAGTGACAAGTTGCTAGATTGCAATCATCATCATCATTATTATCAGCCGACAGACGTCCACATAGGCGTCCCCCAAGCATCTCCACAATGACCGGTCCTGCGCTGCCCACATCCAGCGGCTTCCCGCGACTTGCACCAAGTCATCGGTCCACAATACTGCATACAAATCTATTTCCTTAGTCGCCTCTTACGACATCCCCGACATAAAAGAAGCCTCGCTCCAACGAAGCGAGAAAGAAAAAGATAAATGCTTTTACGTTTAAACCGGGCAAAAATAGTATCTTAACTGTACCTCATTATTCAATACGCAATTTTTCCCCGTCCAAAAGGACTAGACTCGACAAAGAATAAAACGTCTCAGTTAAACATTACGCGCAAAGATTAAGTAATAAATAACAGAGTGGAAAATTTACAGGCGAATTTCATTCCAAGGCATAAGTTACGGGCTTAAGCGTGTATAACCGCTGATTTTATTACGTGTAAAACGGTGTAACTTGATTTACGAGGTTGATATGCGAGTGAATTATAACTCGGGTTATTAAAATGTCGTGTTTAACTCGCGATTGAGATGAAAAGTGGGGGTAGCTAATCATTATTAGGAGCTTTCACTGTTGTGCCCATGTTTTTTTAGGGGACCCAAAGGGTAAAGGACCGTATTTACTTAGACTTCGCTGTCCGGCTGTCGGTCACTACGCTGTATCTACGAACCATGCTAGCAAGGCTGTTGAATTTTCTATTGCCGCTATAACAACAAATACTGAATAAAATACCTAAATAGTTTTCGAGGGGCTCCTATACAAATAACCTGATTTTTAGATGTTTTTGGGTCGACATAAATAAAAGCCGTGGTAACCCAGCGGTTCGACCTGTGAACTCTCAAGCAGAG
Source organism: Adoxophyes honmai (assembly GCA_005406045.1). Lineage (NCBI taxonomy): Eukaryota > Metazoa > Arthropoda > Insecta > Lepidoptera > Tortricidae > Adoxophyes > Adoxophyes honmai. The sequence goes on from BHDV01015900.1 coordinate 69,691, forward strand.
GGTCGTGGGTTCAAACCCCGGGCTCGCACATCTGAACTTTTCGGAATTTATGTGCGATATCAAATTTGATATTTATCACGAGCTATTCGGTGAAGGAAAACATCGTGAGGAAACCTACACACAGCGACGAAGTAATTCAACGTTGTGTGTGAAGTTCCCAATCCGCACTGGGCCTGCGTGGGAACTATAGCCCAAGCCCTCTCAAACTGAGAGGAGGCCTGTGCCCTGCAGTGGGACGTATATAGGCTGATGATGATGATGATGATGATAAAATAAAAGTCACAGATAGACACTTGAAATATTAACGGAATTTTTAATTGTATATTTACTTTAAAGATAATTAATTACATTATAAAATAAAAAAAGTATTTTAGGAGGGCTCCCAAATAAATAAACGTGATTTTTTTACAGTTTTATTACGGAACTTTATTATGAATTATGACTGTTATGAGGTTGTGTTAAAACCTACCTCTTTTGTCCGTCTTAACTTCTAAGATTGCTAAAAAATACTTAGAAATGTGAAATAGTTTGTGGGGAAATAAGGATAAGGTTGTCCCTTGCACCGCTTGGCAACAGCGTGACATATTGCCCTGCCGGATAGAGTTACCCAACTTGCCCTGATGTCCTTGAGTTAAAGGGGAACTCTTTTGATTATCCTAAGTCTACTTACTTACATACATACATACATATTCTCACGCCTGTATTCCTAAGAGGGGTAGGCAGAGCACATGAATTCAAATATCCAGTGCCACGTTTAGCAATTTCAGGGTAACCAAATGATCAAACGTGACATTGCAGTGACAGGTTGCTAGCCCATCGCCCACAATACACTAACCCTTTCCCAGAGTCGACTCTTACGACACCCACGGGAAGGAAGGGGGAGGTGCGCTATTCTAACCCGGCACCACACGGGAAGTAAGTACTTTTTATTTGCTAGTGGAAAGACTCAAATAGAATAAAACAAGACAGTGTCGGGACCGCAAATGGGGTAGGCAGAGCACACAAAATGTTAGTCAAATCATGACTACTTCACTTTTCAAAGCCACTTTTAATATATTGTTTTAGGTTCAATTACTGGTGAAAGAGTATAATAATAGTGACAAATGAAAGCTAGCAAAATCTCTATAAATATCGAATTTGATATTAATCACGAGCTATTCGGTGAAGGAAAACATCGTGAGAAAAACCTACACACAGCGACGAAGTAATTCAACGTTGTGTGAGAAGTTCCCAATCCGCACTGGGCCCGCGTGGGAACTAGCCCAAGCCCTCTCAAACTGAGAGGAGGCATGTGCCCTGCAGTGGGACGTAGGTATATAGGCTGATGATGATGAAGAAAATTTTGTGCCTATTTTTTGTATACATTCGCCCAGTAATTTCTAGACTTTTTAGCTATTATTTTTGTGAATCTTTCACAGAATGTCTGGACACGCATTTTCTGACGGAACCTGATATTGTAACATAAATAGAGACACATTGACACATCGGGGGCAGACGATACACCCTTGTATGTACAGGGTGTTCAAAGTCAACCTGAAATAATTGGTGATCACTGGAGTAGTGGTCCATGGACATAATAATTGCTTTACTTAAGATTTGCATTCAGATGATAATTTAGTTAGGTATTTGTTGGCATAAACAATACCCCTGGGATTACCCAAAATGGATAGGCAGAGAAGACAAAACGATACACTCAACATAAAGAGCAATGACGGATTTTTCAAATCAAGGCAAGATAAAAAACTTTTAGGTTGTAAGTTAAAGGGTACAACAATGAGTTTTCTAGCCAGATTCGCCTAAAATATACATTAAGCTAGCCATAGCCACCTCTTACGACATCCACTGAAGAAACGGAGATGTACAGGTGATATTTTAAATCCGACGCCAAACAGATATAACACAATTTAACATTTCTTGTGTCTAGCACCGCCAGCTTAAGGGGCAGCGCAAACGACAGACTTTTGCGCGATCGAGTCTGCGGCGCAATGAAAACTCTGAATGGAAAGTATCTGTGCGCCATTCAGAGTTTTTATTGCGCCGCAGACTCGTGTCGTCTGCGCTGCCCCTAAAGCTGCATTTTTGCCTCATCACAAAAAAAGCCTGGTAAAGACTATTTTTTAACGACAAAATCGCCTGTTACAAGAATATCGAAACATTATGAATACTTCTGCATTGTCTCTGGCATTTAATGAGGATCACTTGTACCATAATAACAGTTTCAATTTCCTTCTGAAAATATACAATATTCTGTCTCAACTCACTTGAAAGCAATTCAAACCTCCGTGACCCACATATGGGCCAAGTTCTGAAACACCCTATACCGCCTGTATAAGCGAGGACCCTCCAAGTACTTATCCTAATGTTTTTAATATTATCTTTGGAAAGTTTGATATTCTTTTGACCGACTTTAGATGAGGGTGGTTGGATGTTTTAGAAAAGGGATGATTTAAGGGTATCTTTCTTGCTGAGTAGACAATTTTTTTTATTTAAGTTTGAACCTAGATACTACTTGAGAGGTGTTTGGTTTACATACATACAATCACGCCCGTGTTCCCAAACGCGGTAGGCAGAGCACAAGAAAAGTGACATAGACAAAACCATGATTACGACTGTATCACGCTTCGCAGCCACTTCTAGCATAGTTTTAGGTTTGCGAAGATGAAATTGTGTAGTGTCAGCGGGTTTGACACACTACCATTTCTTCAGTGGATGTCGTAAGAGGCGACAAAGGAAACTGTCACTTTTTTACATCTCTTATCTGACTTAGTACTTAAAATTACACTAAAAATGATTACGAAGCGCGAAATAAATAGATGTCTATGTAAAATTTTGTGCGCTCTGCCTACCCCATTTGGGAATACAGGCGTAAATGTATGAATGTATGTTTGTACTTTTATAGATCGCAAAGCGGTTACGTCAATATTGACAAGCAGAGCCCCAATAGAACGGCAGCATAACATTTTCTACACAAACTCACTGTCTCTTCAGCTATGATTTAAAGATTGTACTCGTAAGGCCCTGCGCAGACGACAGACTATCCGCGACGGACTTTTTAGTCTGTGAAAATAGAACCTATGAAATTATACGCAGTAACGCACACGATGCGCAAAAAGCCCGGCACACAATGCATACAATCCACGCAAACTTTTTGTGCGCCGCAGACTCGATCGCACAAAAAGTGTGTCTCTTCAGCTATGATATAGAGATTGTAAAAACCACCCCCACCCTCCCTGGGATCGTATTAAACCGGCAACAGATAGGGCGTATGTTGTCATGATTTATTTAGGCCAGGGAGGGGGTGGTATCGATGAAATTATCGATAAGTCTGTGAATTTGGGGAAGATGTCGATGTTTTGGATGTGAAAAAGTTAGGTGACAGAATAAAAACAAGAGAACTTATTATTTTGTTAGCTTTATCATATTCAGGTATACTTTACGCGACAGGCTAGCAACCTGTCACTATATTGTACCTGCCACATTAAAACCTGAAAAATGTAATGCTAGAAGTGGCCACATATCGTGAAATAGTCATCTTTTTGTGTATATAGCGTTTTATTTGCTCTGCCTATCCCATTTGGGAATACAGGCATGACTGTATGTATGTATGTATCATAAGGGCACTGGTTCTGTAACACAGTAATGAAAACCAAAGGCACGATAAACTGGCAATAATAGACCTAATTATAGGACTTATTTTATGAGAATTAAAAATTTCACGGAATTTTGTTGAAGTTTACCGCCTTAAAATGGTATTTAATAATCACTGATTATTAAATTATCAGACTCGCGCTCGCTTAAAATTTTCATGGAATTTTGTTGAAGTTTACCGCCTTGAAATGGTATTTAATAATCACTGATTATGAAATTATCAGAGTTGCGCAAAACAGTTATTTTTTTATTTTAATAACTCCTCAAATTTTCACTGGTAAGTTCGCGTTTAGAAAGGGATTCGAGAGTACTGTTAGCACAATAAAATTGTACTTAACAAATGATTAAATTTAATCATAAACCATTCTTTTATATCTTCAAAAGTGTAGACACTTATAGATAATAGGAATTAATAGCTGAATATATTTTGATATTTTTTCATGCTTAAGAACTCCATTGTACCAAAATAACAATTTAATATATCTTCATACTCTACCACTGACAATGTCATATCGTGCATTACTTCAAAAATGACATAATTATGAGCTCAATCCCTTTCTAAACGCGGCTTGATAATACATACGGCGTGACGTTTACGACTGTGTTTTGTGTTATGTAAATCCTATGTAATTGAAAAGTCTTTTTCGATATCGATATAAATGTTATCGATAAGCCATTAGTGACATCCCTACGGTATTGTATTAAGACGTGCGTGGCGGATCTGATTTACGGCGCCAGTGCACCTTCTACGCAAATAATTTTATTAAAAACGACATTCCTGGTTCCTACTCGCATCCGACAATATTCCGTACGGCAATATTTGTGAGGGTAATGTAAGGAAAATATTTGATAATTTTTTTGCGGAGGAAAATACGCGTTGTTTAAAAATGGACGGATATGTTACAGTATTGACATGTAATCACGGTTGTGAGAGTAAATTAGTCTGCTCTGACATACTTTTAGGTATAAAATCAAATGGAAAACTTATGATTATTTGTGCAACATGAAGAATTTTTTTTCTCTTCTAAGATAAGCTACTGTTACACATGCTCATTTCAAGCATGAAAGCATGCTTCTATTGAGCAGTTGCTACTTAGTCGCATGTGTGTTAAATTAGCATGCTCATTTCGAGTTTGCTTGAAAATCGATAGCTGTTCGATTTTTGAGCATGCTACTTGCGGCGCGGGCCGCGCAGGTGGAAGGGGGCGTGCTTTAAGCGCGTCTAAACATCATTTGAGCATGCTAAATCAGGAGCATACTTAAAACTAGCATGCCTATTGCTAGCAAATGTAAACTACTCATAAGCATGCTCGTATTGAGCATACCCATTAGCACGCTTTTTAGCATGCTATTTTAGAGCATGTGTAACAGGTAGCTTTAGTGTTTTAAGGTCACATTGAATTAGCCTAAAGTCTAGTTCGGACTAGGCTAGTATTTTAATCGAGTTTCGGATTTATAGTAACTAAACGTGTCAGAATAATGAAAACGCGTCGCGGACACCCGTTGCGGACTCGCTGCCGCGGGTGTCCGGAGCGTACCCGCAAGCGTACGCACGCGGCGGGTGTCCCGAGCGGGACCCGCGAGCGTACCCACGCGGCGGGTGTCCGAGTCTAGCGTAGGCCCCTAGACTTGCTTTTAAAACAGGCACATTAGTTGCTAGTAAACTACGTAGACCCTTAAGAGTTGCTGGTAAAACAGAGGCAGGTTATTTCCTGTAAAACTGACCTGTAAGCCATCTGCACTTGCTCCCCGTTCTTGTACCAGATGAGTTGCGCGGGGGGGTTGCCCCCCCGGCTGCGGCAGACCAGCTCGAGCCGCTGCCCCCGCCGGACCGTCTCCCCCTCCGCGTACCCCTCTATGTAGGGGGCGCCAGGGGGGTCTGGAAAAAAGGGTAGAAAATTAAATTTGGAACACTTATTGGATGCAAGCGTTCTTAAAGTCTAAAACCTTCCACACATGGAGTTACTCCGTGTGGTGCCGGGTTAGAATAGCACCCCCTTTCTTCCCGTGGGTGTCGTAAGATTCGACTCTGGGAAAGGGTTAGTGTATTGTGGGCGATGGGCTAGCAACCTGTCACTGCAATATCACGTTTAACCTTCTGGTTACCCTGAAATTGCTAAACGTGGGACTGGATTTTTGAATTCATGTGCTCTGCCTACCCTCTTGGGAATACCTACGGGCGTACATTCATTCATTTTTCGCGAACACAAAATTATAAAAAAGTTGAGTGAGTGCACGGCGGAACACTCTCAATTTCATTAGTGGTACATTGACAGTGAAATTCGCATAAAGGCCGGCGCTGACTGCCGGCATGGCACGGCAGGTCATGGCAAAGGATTTGTTACTGATATAACTATTTTAAATCTTATTACTATGAGTTTAGAATTCATGTTGCTTTATTTTGATACAACGATGCCGCGGCATGCCACAGCATGCCGAAGCATTCCACGGGTTATTTTACAGGATGCTGCGGCATAACTTGCCGTGCCGTCCCGTGCCATGCCGGCAGTCAGCGCCGGCCTTAAGAAGCGACTAGTGACGATCTAGTTACTAAACTGATCACGAAAGACGCGGCGTGCTGGTCTCCACGCCACTGGTTGCCAACGTAGCGACTTTGTCGCTAGAAGTGATGACTTCTGCTCAAGTCGTAGCGACTAACGATGTATTAGCTAAGCGAATATTCGTGTTACCCCTAGTATTTAACATTGATATGAAAACAGATACCTGAGGTTAAAAAGAATACTCCAAATACTCCATTCTAGGCCGTAACTGTCAAGCTAAGCCAAACGTTCCGCCATTTTGTAACAAACATCCTGTACGTTAATGTTTTAACCGCCCCCTGTATAAGGTTAATGAACTCCAGAAAGGCAATTTTGGCGTACAGTCACTCGGAAAAGAATTTACCGTCTTTGTGGCCTAATCTTATGAGTCTTTGTGAAAAAAATGATGGCGTACTATTAAATAGGGCAAGCAATTTGAAAAATTAAAGCCACTTTTTGTAGGTCCGTTGTTTGAAGTGTTCTGTGGGTACGCTCTGCCGTTCCATGGTCGTGGGGGTTATGGGGGCACTTTTTTATTTTATCTGGCGTTGGGAGATATTTGGAAGATTTCGCTTTATTTAAACAGGTTTTTAAATATTGCAAGGAATGTTCTGAAGCTTACGGTATCAGATATCAAGTATCTATTTGCTGTTTTAACATCTGAGTATATTACGAAAGTTACTGTGCAAGCACTTATGAGATAAGGCAAAGAGGAAAACGACAGCAATAATACTGATCATTTCTACGAAATTTTATAGTATTGTTACTAATTTACTTAACAAAATATACAGTTACTCGTAGCAGTGGTTTTGCTATAAGATTTTATGAATGTACATAAGTATTTTCACTATTTAAAGCATCTTTTTAAACCCTGTGAATAACACCTCTCCATTTCTTCCGTGGATGTAGTAAGAAGCGACTAAGGAAATAGATTTAGGTACGTTTTAGACGACAGGCTAACAACCTGTCACTATTATACCTCTTCCATCTGTTTTCCGACCTAACACATTAGCCTCAATGTAACTTAATAATGGATACAACTATACTTTAGACCGATAGGTACTTAAAAGATGGTAAACAATCTTGACATGTCTTTTTATTGAAATACACAGTCTAAAAATGAAAATCGTTACACTATACAATTCAATTATGAAAGTAAATGATTTTTTCATACCTAAATTGTAAAATGTAAAGATTTTGATTTATAAAGTGTATGTTTAAATAAAAAGACACGTCAAGATTGTTTACCATCTTTTAAGTACCTATCGGTCTATAGTATACCCCTAGCGCTCTTTTCACATCACGACGGTATTTTGATCGCTTCAACTTTCAATGTGTTAACTAAGTGTCGGCGTAGCGACGGAGTTTGAAATGTCTTTGAAACTACGCAAGAGGTCACACCGAGCCGAGTAAAATACTTTACAGATAGAGTCTGGCTAACGTGAGTCTGACCTGAGAAAACGCGGCAAATTTAAAAAATCTTTATATGGTATTACTAACTATAGTAGGAGAAAACTGTTTTGGTACTTGACAATTTTTTATAGTACTTAATTAGTTTTCAAACTAAATGATACAACTATCTATTTATACAGATGAATTTGAAGATGATTTTGATTATGACTCATGAATAAATGGCTTTATTACTTTATAAATTTGTTTTAATAAAAAATACATTAGGTGTATTAATTTATTATTGACTACTAAGTACTATAGAGCTACGGGGGTTTAGTTAATAGGTAACTTTGTAAATAAAAACTGTTCTTGAGAATATTCTGATTTATTTCGATAGTTTTCTATATACATATTGACAAATCTATTCTGTTTTTCTGAGACATCTTAATATTCTTCTTTTTAATGTATTCCAAATTTACATAATTATGTAATACCTGTTCTACATCCCTCCTCCTTACAATTGGAGGGGGTCCTACTCTACCCTATAGCCCTACCTATCGACGGGCATGAACATAACACAGCCAGCCTTTACTAGAGGCTAATCACACACAACACATCTCTATTTATAATTTATATTGTTAAATTTAAATAAAGTAAAAATTTCATTAGAGGTGGGTATGATTTTAACTATAGAAAAACCGTCGCAAAAACAATAGTTATGAATGCAATCTATTCTGAAACAATTTTCAATACAATATTATTTAAGAAAATATTAAAAAAAATGACAATGTTAAAGTTTAAAAATCCTAATCTCGACAGCTATTCAAACTTATTTCTATCAAGTTTCTTTAGCGTGGCCTCGACCTTGAACACCAATCCAGTGTTCACCAGGCTGCCCTCATGCCAGTCTCCCAGCTGCTTCGACGCTCACCATGAACTTTGACACAGGAAAATAAAATTTTGTTTATACATAATCAACATGCTAACATGCAATGAATATATACGTTTCAGATTTAAATTTCATTGTATAAATATACTAGCTGTGCGCGCGACTCCGTCCGCGTGGAATAGTGACTAATTTCCCCCGTTTTTACCACGTTTTCCCATATTTCTTCGCTCCTATTTGTCGCAGCGTGATGTTATATAGCCTAAAGCCTTCCTCGATAAATGGTCTATTCAACACAAAAACAATTTTTCAAATCGAACCAGTAGTTCCTGAGATTAGCGCGTTCAAACAAACAAACAAACAAACTCTTCAGCTTTATAATATTAGTATAGATTTTCCTTTGAATTCAAACAGTTCTTGTTCAATTGGAGGCATGAGCAACAACCATAAATGTATAAAGGTTAACATATTTATTAATGAATAAATATAAAATAAGGTTTAAATACCAATTTTGATTTCTCTTCCTCCTCTTCGGGATAATAAGCGTCTGCCTCTCATAATCACTGCCTGCATTCGCTGGAACCTCTGCTCCATAAAATCTTATCCATATCATCTTCTGCAAAACAAGGTGTAAAATGGATATAATATATATGAAGGTCCTCGACAATTTGACACATCCAAAACAGTGAACTCTTTTTTTGACCAATCACTAATATAACTAGACAAGAAATATTTTTTATCTTTGAGTACATCTTTCCGAAACTAAGCAAATAAATGATTATAACTCTAAATTGATGCAAAAACATACCCGTCGGTTAGTGAAGATATTTATTTTAAGAATTAACATAGTCTGAGTTTCTATTAAAGATTTCTTCTCCAAATTTTAAGACTTCTTCTACAGTCTTTTTAATATCGTAGAGTCCTTGAATATCTTCAAGATTTTCTATAAGCAAGAAATAGTATTATAATATAGTAAATACAACATCATTTAATAATGCATAGAGAATACATGCAAAAAAATATCAAGATTAAAGGTCATACTAACCTAAAAAATCTGAGATCGTGAGTAAACATTGTTCTTTTTCTTGGAAAACAATTTCTTTCTCCTCTTGTTTTTGTCTAAACTTACTAATCATCGTATTTCGCAATTTTCTCACGTTACCTTTCAATGTTTTACCCATAATAAAGCAATTTATTGAACTCAAATATAAATCGTAGCACAACACTGACACAACGTTTGACGTAATGAGACGTATCTTTGGCAGATTAATAATGTTGGCATATAAAACTTTTTAGAAAAATCCCAAGTCGCACTCTCGTTAGTTCTACTCTAAACATTGATAGCTTTTGTGACATTTTCTGTTATTTCTAGGTTTGACTTCACGATCTCATTTAAATACAACGGGAGAAAGAAAGTGTTCCTGAAATGTGACGGGAGAAAGAAACTGTCGTATAATCTCTAATGGGAGAAAGAATGTCTCCAAAATTAGGATTAGATAAATAAAGTGGCCTTAAAACTGTAGGTAACAATGAGATAAAGAAAATGAACCTAAAATTACAATGTGAGAAAGAAAGAGTCTCTAAAATTCGATACAAATTTTGTGATTTCTTCTTGTGCCTACGGATAGCTTACGTCCTAAATCGAGTAAAGCTCGACATATTTCAAGCTATTCTGTAGCTCTTCGTCTCATTACAACCGTCAAAATAAATGTTCTACAGTTAAATATAGTAAAAACTTTAAAAGTGCCTCTGTAATATGTCGAGCTAAACTCAATTTCAATCGTGAGTTACCGGCATCATTAATTGTCATTGTTGAAATAGGATCGTATTATATTTGCAACAAACAAAAGAACCAAGTAATTTTCCTCCATCATTGTGAACAATGCCCTATTCCCGTCGGTGTGACTTCCCCCGAATTTTCCGGGTAACAACAATGTGCGTTTAATTACACCACACACTTGACGGGTAACTCGCCAACTCGCCTGCGGACTAAATTACTTGCCGAGTTACTCGCCTATGTTATGTTGGAATTAATTTAACATGGGCTTGGCAATTTGTAGGTTAAGGATCCTCTGTTAGGTCTCAGGGCATTATCTAGGCGCTTGGGTGGAAGTCAAATAAATCCGTATTAATGTTTCAAATAGCTACCATTTATTATTTAGTAGAACATACATACATACAATAAAGATTATGTTTCCAGGTAGGCAGTGGACACGAAAAGCGTCATAAAAAATCATGATTATGACCCTATTTCGCGCTTCGCAGCCACTTCTAGCATAATTTTAGGTTTAGAAAACGTAACTAACACTTTATTTTTAATAGTTACACTTTATTGTTAATAGTGGTGTTCTAGAAATTATCGATAATGTTTGTACTCAAGATACAAATTCACTCACGAATCTTAGGGGCACATGATTATGTTAGTTAGTTACTGAGCCTATTCGTTACAACCAAACAAACAAACAAACAAAGTTTTCCTCTTTATAATATTAGTGTAGAAGTGTAGATAGTGTAGATGTAGATGTAGGTATCTAAACCCAAATATTTTACGGAATCCTCTTTTTTTTTTCAAAATAAAATTTAGCCTGTGTATAATTATATAGTGTAGATTGATAAGAAAACTAAGACAAATTTTAAAGTCATAACATTACGCTACGATTATTACTAAAGTTAATTTGTTTTCCTCCAAAGTAATTGCAATGAATTTGCATTGAAACACTGAATTGGACAACGTCTTATTGCGTCAAGGAATAACTTTTTTAACGTCTTTTAACCTTATATGTTGGTTAGTGAAAGGCAAGTCCTTAGCAAGATCAATGCTAAAACCGTCCAACACAAAAGCTCACCTGAAAAAAAGATTCAATTATTTGAAACAAAGTAAATTTTATTCGCCCCAAATACAGGTTTATTCGGCTCATTACTGCTCGAGGCTATTTTTCTACCTTTTATTTTTTTAAACAGAGCCAACAAAAGCTTTTTGTTTTCGTAAGTATGTTAATAAATAAACATTGAAAATGGAGGCCTCTACACAAATTTTCAAAGCCCTCCAGGGATGGGGTGAGTCGATGGATTTTGATATCGATATCGATAGATTTAAACGTCTTACGGTAAGGTTACTTACGATAAAAATGCTTGGGATGTTTCCGAGTATAAATACACACAAGGAAAATGTGAAGTGTCTTCAAGAGAAATTACTTTGGGCATAGTTTCTTGACGTTCCTTGAACTAATGAGGTATTTTCTCATAGCAAATACGTGTATTTTGCTTTTTTTGCTTAAGTAAGTTACTTCTAATTAACGCTTCACTGCCGATTACCTGATACTTCACATCAATGAATGGGTTAAAGAATTTAAATCCTTACTTCCTTACTAATATTATAAGTCGGAAAGTGAGTTTGTTTGTTTGTTTGTTTGTTTGTTTATTTGTTTGTTTGTTCCGCTTTCACGCCGTAACTACTGAACCGATTGCTTTGAAATTTTG
>BHDV01015900.1:93861-125998 GCA_005406045.1 Adoxophyes honmai
CATTGTTCTACGGGTAATATCCAGCGAGGAATCAGGGGACTACGTTTCCATACAAAATATGACCGCTCCATTTCCTCTTAAATGATTCCCCCGACGTTGTCAAAATACTTTGAACTATGTACATTCGTCATCCGGAAAGGTCGGTTGTAGAACATATAAACATAAATTGCTTGCCACGCGTCGCGTCTGACGAAGATATATGTATGTTGGTTGTTTAGTGGAATATATGTTAGGACAGGTTTGGACTTGTTTAGCACCAAAGCGGGAGGAGTTAGTATTTGGTTGATACCTGGGATATTGGATATTTTGCCATCAGCATATGCGGAACATCCACATCGATTTTGACATCCGCATTCGTGTGAATTGATGCGGAGTTGATGCGGATGCGGATGTATAGCATGTTGCGAGTTACACACCCTTGCGAAATATACTAGAGTACAGGTAGTCGGTCCTTCTGCTTTTAATTAAAATGCTCCAATATTGAAATTGAATTAGTAAAATAGCTCTAGTTAATCCGTACCAATATATAAATGTGAAAGTGTGTTTGTTTGTTTGTTTGTTTGTCCGTCTTTCATAGTTAAACGGAGCGATGGATTGACGTGATTTTTTAGGTAGAGTGACATAGGCTACATTTTGTCTCTTCAAAACCCCCCATTTCCCTAAAGTGAGGAGTGGAAGTTTTCAATGTAGAAAGCTATAAAATTGGTACGAGTATGTGTGCTATCTCTCCTGTGATACCCCGAATTTAACGCGAGCGGAGCCGCGGGTAAAAGCTAGTAATTAATAAAGAATTACTAATTTATTGCATGCATGATAAGTAACAGGAAATAGGTTAAAGTATGTTTTAGGCGACAGGCTACGAAACGTGAAATAGTCATGGTTTTGTCTATGGAGCGTTTCGTGTGCTCTGCCTACCCCATTTAGGAACATAGGCTTAATAGCATGTGTGTATGTATGTATGATAAGTTCAACAGAAATGTTTCACGTGTCAAACATCTTTTAACAAACGTCTTTCTCTATCTATCTTTAAGCCTACTGCTAAAAATAATTAAGCTTCGTTCGGAATTGTATTAATAATTACCAGGATCTAGTGCTCGGTAGCTCAGTTCTCTTGGGACGCCGCTGTCGGCAGCTAGCGTGTTTTAGTTTCCAATTTATCTCCTTTGTTTTAATCAAATTGTTTTCACGCAACAGAGTTTATTGTAAAATTTCAGGGCACAATAATCATTAAACCATAAAAAACTTTGACGCCTGTATTCCTAAATGAGGTAAGCAGAGCCTCGAAACGCTACACCGACAAATCCATTTCACGGTTCGTGGCCACTTCTAGGTTTTGGGTTTTTAGGTTTAAAATACCGACAAATACGACATCCATGAAAGAAATGGAGAGGTGTTATTCTAAACTCGACACCACACGGAAAACCAACTTAATACTTGAAGGAATATGAGAAGTTGCTACTGTACTTGAAGGAGTCATAGTTTTGGCCATGTAGCATTTTGTGTGCCCTAACTACCTCATTTTGGAATACAGGCGTAATGTATGTATGTATTTATTAACAAAAAAGTTAAGTTTTTTATTCAGGTTTTGGCTGTCAGTTCACCATAAAGAGGCTCAAAACAAACTGGTCAACCTTTTATTTACTACGTTAGGAGAAGGGAGATATAACAAGTGAATAAAGCATTAAACCACCTCACAAACAGAATTAAATAAACTCAGTACAACATAACATGTCGCTGTCACGTGACATGTTGACATGTCAACCCCTTGACAGAATCACAGGGAGCTACAAAGCGTTGGATCGCGCCCGCTCAAATTGTCAGCGATTCTGCTTAATCAAGAGTTTGCCGCAATATTAAACAGAACCGCTGTTACGTGTGACTTCATTCTGTTTAATTTTAATACACTTTTATTGAACATGAAACTAGCTAATACACTTTTTTAAACATGAAACTAGCTAATACACATTTTTGATCATGAAAATAGCTAATACACTTTTTTGGAACATGGAACCAGCTAATTCACTGTTTTGTAACATGAAACTAGCCAATACATTTTTTCAAATATGAAGCTGTTCTCTCGTTATTTGTTTTATGTGTAAATATCATTCAATACAATACTAAAGATTCATCATCATCATCATCATCAGCCTATATACGTCCCACTGCAGGGCACAGGCCTCCTCTCAGTATGAGAGGGCTTGGGCGATAGTTCCCACGCGGGCCCAGTGCGGATTGGGAACTTCACACACAACGTTGAATTACTTCGTCGCTGTGTGTAGGTTTCCTCACGATGTTTTCCTTCACCGAATAGCTCGTGATAAATATAAATTTGATATCGCACATAAATTCCGAAAAATTCAGAGGTGCGAGCCCGGGGTTTGAACCCAGGACCCTCGGCTTGAGAGGCCACAGTTCGAACCGCTGGGCTATCACGGCTACATACCAAAGATTACATGCTGAGAAAGGGTTCAAATTCCTGTGATAAAGGAACGTATGAACTTACCTGGATATAGTTGTATATCTGGTAGACTTTGGGTTTCCGTTCTGGTTTTCCACGTCCCTGATTTCTTCCTTCGAAACTGTAACAAAAAAAATATCAATGTAACATTTGCTGAAAACTTATTTTCACCTGCCCTACCCTGTTTGTTGACCTGCCGACTTATTTTCACCTGCTCTACCCTGTTCGTTGACTTGCCGGCTTAGCACGGTAATGCACAAATCGAGGCGCGCGCGAGATAGGCTATACCTATCCCTGTCTTACTAGAAACGTCAGAAAATGACAAATCAACTTTCTGCATTTAAATCTAGCGAGTAAAACTATATATGCCATCGATGTAGCTGAAATTGTGTATACTTGAATAAGTCAGATGACTAAACAACATCCAGTTCCATGGTGTCGGATTTATAATGACACCTCTCCATTTCTTCCGTGGATGTGGTAAAACGCGACAAAAGGTATTTTAGGCGTCAGACTAGCCACCTGTCACTGTCATTATTTTATCTAACTTAAAACCTAAAAAGGTCCCAAAAATTTACTACGAACCGTTTTGTGTACGTAAGTTTTTTTCGGTTAGCAACGCGGTTAACCGTCGCGTATGTAAAGTTTGTAAAATATGACGCTCATTTAACTTATTAACGTATAGTGACTATTAACATTGCCAGTGTTTTGGTGAAGCGGCCGAGCACACCCGCGGGGTGAATCTAGTTAATTCGCACAATTTAGGTGCCAGGTTGTAAAGTGGAGACAAGTGTACAGCAGGACGACTAACTAAGCTGGTCACACAGAAAGTCAGTTATTTAATAGACGAAACAGACGAACGAGATAAAAGACGGACAGTGTTAATTTTTTAAAGACTTCATGTTTTTATTCTGTTCCTTTTTTCTTTATTGAAGCCAAAAGGGGCAACCAATTCATCATAATTTTTAATGTTGTAATCACGCAAATATTATTAATGAGAAAATCAGTGAGGGTGTATGTTTTTTAACTGTTCACGCCAAAACGGCGTGTCAAATTTCACGAACCCCGTGTGGTGCCGGGTGAGAATAGCACCTCCCCTTTTCTTCCGTAAGAGGCGACTCTGGGAAAGGGTCAGTGTATTGTGGGCGATGGGCTAGCAACCTGTTACTGCAATATCACGTTTAACCATCTGGTTACCCTGCAACTGCTAAACGTGGCACTGGATTTTTGAATTCATGTGTTCTTGGGAAAACAGGCGTGAGAATATGTATGTATGTATGTAAATTTCACGAGTCAGACTAAAACATCCTTAAACGTACAAACAGACCTACTGTGACTATCACCACCATGTAATCCCCAGACTCTTCCACAGCTACGACAAACCTGCCAACTTAAAAAGGGCACAACGTCCATACAAACCCAGGGCAGGTTAGTCTTTTTCAGTTAGGCGGGTTACCGTGCCGCGGGTTGTCTTTGCGGCATAATTTATGCCAGTTTTATTACAACAGTTACAGTGCCGTTTTATTGTGAACGCTGTAACTACGTGTGAGAACGTATTCAAATTTTGCCTCCGTTTTTTTTAACCTGGCAGTTTTTTAACCTGGCATAATTTTAACCTGGCATGAGATTCCTGGATTGTCACCTAGGAACAAAAATCACATGGCATAACTTTAACCTGGAATTCGCATCATTTCCAGCACATTTTTTAGGTTTTAAGTTAAGATGTGCAATAGTGCCAAGTTGCTAACATGTCGCCTAAATCTCTTTACTCTCATCTTACGAAATCCACGGAAGAAATGGAGAGGCATTTTTCAAACCCAACACCACACTGGCAATAACTAAATCCCGACCAAAAATTAAAAGAATATTCCCCAGAAAACAGAGAAACCATCCCGCCGACAGGCAAAAGCGCGTAACTCAAAGAATTAGTAGGTTTAGCACGGCAACATACTCTAGTCGCGTCGCGCGCGAGATAGTCTACCCGTCACTTTTTGACATCTCTAGGAAGACAGTGACAAGTATAGTATCCCTCGCGTATCTCTACTCGCGCTATCGTGCTAAGAGGACAGGACCAAAATGAAAAGAAAACATACATACAATCACGCCTGTGTTCCCAGAGAGTGGGGTAGGCAGAGCACACGAAACATGACATAGACAAAACCATGATTACGACCATATCACGCTTTACAGCCACTTCTAGCATTTTTTAGGAAGGTGGAATAGATAGAATAGTGACAGGTTGCTAGCCTGTCGCCTAGAGCATACCTGAACCCATTTCCTTAGTCGCCTCACACGGCAATAAAAAATATTTAAAGAAAAATCCTCAGAAAACAGAGAAAGAAGCCTCGCCGACAGGCAAAAGCGCGTAACTCAAAGTATCAAGAATTGGCAGGTAAGTCACGTCTCGGCGGAGGGATATTGTCTTTAAGCCGGCAATTAAGAGTAATCGATCGGGTCATTGCCCTCTCGCAGCCTCTTAATTTTGACTGATTGTTTTTTAATTTTCATCTGAGTGTTACCAGAGGAGATACTGGATTTTGCACTGTTGCCTAGTATATAGGTACTGTCACCAAATACTTGGCATTTTTTTAATATAAAGTGGAATAGACCCGCTGATATATACATACATACATACATATTCTCACGCCTGTATTCCCATGAGGAGTAGGCAGAGCACATGAATTGAAAAATCCAGTGCCACGTTTAGCAATTTCAGGGCAACCAGATGGTTAAATGTGATATTGCAGTGACAGGTTGCTAGCCCATCGCCCACAATGCACTAACCCTTTCCCAGAGTCGACTCGTACGACACCCACGGGAAGAAAGGGGGAGGTGCTATTCTAACCCGGCACCACACGGGGACCCGCTGATGATATAATATAATATAATAATAATATAAAAAGCTCTGCCTATTTATTTTAACTCTTAATATTACGCTTTTTTCATTCTGTGGACGTCGGATAATCGTAAAGAATGGCCTATTAGTAATTTGCAGCTATTCTTCTAATCTGCTTTGATTCAGTTCAGCAACTAACAGGTTGCATTTTACCTTAGTAATAGTTTTTTTTTAAGTTTCAGCTGCAATATTTTAGTATTTAAAAAGCCGCTATAAGCACATTTCTAGCTTCTATAACTGCTTTTACATATCTCTGTGAATTATAATATAATATACTAGCTTTTGCCCGCGGCTCCGCTCGCGTTAAATTCGGGGTATCACAGAAGAGATAGCACACATACCAATTTATAGCTTTCTACATTGAAAACTTCCACCCCTCATTTTGGAAAATGGGGGGTTTTGAAGAGACAAAAAGTAGCCTATGTCACTCTCCATGCCCTAAACTATCTCTACCTACCTAAAAAATCACGCCAACCCATCGCTCCGTTTAGCTGTGAAAGACAAACAAACAAACAAACAAACAAACAAACACACTTTCACATTTATATATTGGTACAGATCTTGGTCAACTTTAAACCAAAAAATAATGCTTAAACTAGCCACAAAACGAGAAATCGTGATGCTGTTATCTATATAGCGTCTCATATCTCATTTGAGAATACGTGTGTATGTATGTATTGTTCACGATACCTAGAAAACTACAATAGATCTGTATTATCAGATATGAAGTCGACTTCAGACTTGAACTTCAATTTCTATGAATAACTTAGATTGTGGATCCACTTCGAGTGCTTTCACGGACTAACTTTTAAGTTTAGATTAAGTTGAAAAAAGTTTTGTAATTACAACTTCAATATTAATTTAGAATTGGCTTATCGCATAGTTCTTTGTTCAGGTGATGATTATTTCTAAAGAAAAGAAAAAGTTGGATCTGTTTTTCGAAATTCGATGTCTAGAGGTCAAGAAACACAATTATAACACGCTTTGATTCCTAAATGGGGTAGGCAGAGCACACAAAACGATACACAAAACCGTGACTATTGCACGTTTCATGGCGACTCCTAGCATACTTCTGGTGTCAGACGGACGGACGGACGGATGGACAGCCAGTAGCGCTGTTGTCTAAACGCAGCAAAAATCTACATCGTTTTTAATTTGACAGTTCCAGCGTCGGTTCGCTTTGAACTGTTTCAATTTCCAAGCGATTTTTGGTTTCAACTGTCAAATTAAAAACGATTTAGATTTTTAGTGTGTTAGACAATAGCGCTGTTGGTCTAATGGGGTCCCGTTTTTTACCCTTTGGGTACGGAACCCTAAAAATACTTTACCCTAGTAACTTAGGCCACTTCTAAATCTAGCTCTCAAAGAAAAATCCACACAAGTCAGAGAAAAATCTCGACAATCTTTCCTGTATCGATTCCACGAAAAAAACCTCTACTATTGTATCAAAGGAATTCTCCTAATATTATGTGGTCTTAAGACGTATATCCAGGAATTCTTGCGAAATTCTAAAGGACCAAAAGCCTCTTTGAGAATATTGCGTATATTAAATGTTAGTTGGTCAGGTAGGTAGGTACAGGTAACACACAGGTTCTTTAGCTGAGACTATTTCTAATCTCAGCTAGCGCATTTTTCTATATGATTTGAAAAGAACTACATAGTTACAAATTAAAATTAGTAAAGAGTTGCTTGATCGCTACTGCCCATACATTCCATTTTTTTTCCAATTTTCCTGTCAATCGCCCAAAGGTTAACTGGTAGAGATCCCCTCGGGGATAAGTTCGCTTTGTACGTAAGTTATTTGTTTTTCTGTTATCCTGTTCTTTGTAATTGTTTTACTTATGTGCAATAAAGAGTCATACAATACAAATACAATACAATACATTCACATTGAAGTTACTAGTCAGCAACTCAGTAGTTGCTAATCTTAATTTTGTCAATCGTTATCATTACAAAGCTAGCAGAAAGAGATAGATAAAGTGAAAGCGACATGACAAAATTAATTATCTTGCTTTCTCTGTTGCTTCTGCATTAATGAAAAACTGAAAATAAGCAAAGTCTATACTAATATTATACAGCTGAAGAGTTTTTTGTTTGTTTGTTTGAACGCGCTAATCTCAAGAACTACTGGTTCGAATTTTATTGAAAAATTACTTTTGTGTTGGATTGACCATTTATCGAGGAAGGCTTTAGACTATATAACATCACGCTGCGACCAATAGGAGCGAAGAAACGTTGGAAAATGTGGGAAAAACGGGGGAAATTTGTCACCATTCCACGCAAACGGAGTCGCGGGCACAGCTAGTAGTTTATATTTTACTAACGAGAAACTGCAAAGTTGAACTCTACAAGCCAATTAGTTATTTAGTTTAGTTTAGCACACGTAAGTTACTACTTGCCAACTTATACGATTACCTCTACTAAACTATTGGGAGCTGTCAAAGTATTTCCATTAATAATATGTTAGACGATGAACGGTGAATGGGGGTTAAGATTTTATTTTTATTCATTACGTTCCATGTGGTTTAGAATAACACCTCTCTATTTCTTCCGTGGATGTCGTAAGAGGCGACTAAGGAAAAATTGATGTTATACTTATTTTAGGTAATTAGCAACCTGTCACTATTATAGCTACCAACTCAAAACCTAAAAAAATAAGCTAGATGTGGCTACGAACGTGAAATAGTCATGGTTTATCCATGTACCATTTTGTAAGCTCTGCCTGCCCCATTCTAAAACCAACGCGTATTCCCAAATGGCGTAGGCAGAGCATGCGAAAGGTTTCAGGTTGGTAAAATAGTGACATGATCGAACGAATTAACCTTCAAAAAAGTTACCTTAAGGGCAAAAGTCGATTTCCAACTTCAGCGTAATCTTCTAAACTGATTACGAACTTTATACTCGTACATGATTACTATCGTAAATTTAACCTCACCTTTAACCTTTTCAAGCTACGATTAATTGAACCTGTACCCTTTGTGTGTAGCTGTTGCCCACGAATACCAACACACAATCAGGTTACCCTGAAATTGCTAAACGTGGCGCTGGATTTTTGAATTCATGTGCTCTGCCTACCTCTTTTGGGAATAAAGGCGTGAGAATATGTATGTATGTTTGTAAATAGTTAAACGTGATATTGCAGTGACAGGTTGCTAGCCCATCGCCCACAATACACTAACCCTTTCCCAGAGTCAACTCTTACGATAGCCACGGGAAGAAATGGGGAGGTGCTCTTCTAACCCGGCACCACACGGGTTTATTATTTAAGGCGTTATTTAAACCCAGCCAACGGGGAATAATGCTGAAATCCGAACACATTCAGGAATTCTCATACAGCGACGTTTCACCAAATATCCAAAGAACAAAGCTCGTACAGTCACGAACCGGGATTGTTGAGCCACTTGCCACTGTTCGCAATTTTAACGTGTAATCAATGACCGATGTGACGGACTAGACGTCAGCTATTGGATTAGTATTACACGACTAAGTTACAAACATAGGTAAGTGGCTCAACAATCCCGGTTCGCGATGGTACGTCTGTCTTTGCAACCTATGACCTGAACGAAATTGAAATACCGGGGCATAAAGGAAGCACCTTTACAGTGCAGTCATATTGGAATCGGATACGACTTGTTATGAGGGAGATATGAACAGATACAAGTCAATACATACATACATACAACACGCCTGCATTCCCAAATGGGGGGTACTAAATAAACAAAAGTGACTATTTTAGGCTTTGCGGCCACTTCTAGCATGTTTAATAGGCTTTCCGTTGACAGGTATAAGTGACAGGTTGCTAGCCTGTTGCCTAAGATATACCTTAAGCTATTTTCCTCAGTCATCTTACTACATCCACGGAAGAAATTGAACGGCGCTATTCTAAAACCTATACCATAGTGGGACACAAACCTACATACCGTACACGTAAAATAATAATTTTATTATAATACATAATCTACAGAGATACATAAAATAGTTATTATCTCGACGCGGGCACGAAAGGTAATTTATTCTGATTCTAATAGAATATTAAAGTAGAATTCTTACAATGAAAATACTGAAATTTCGTAAGTAGAAAAAATGGGATATACATTTGCGAAACCTCGTATCCAATATAACAATGCTCTTTGAAGCGAAAATCCACATATTTGACGTCTGAAATTTTCAACGAAAACCTGTTTTTCATGTAATAAATATTTTATGTCAAGTATTATCAAATTGAGCCCGGCAAACATACTATAAATCTGAATATTAAATTTATGATAAAAATATCACTCAAGTACGGACGAGATGAAAATTTACCAGACCGTTTTAATTTTGTACTGGGTTCCGTGGAGAAAAGAATTACGATTAGGGAGTTTTGTACACTATTTTCCAGCTTTTAAGATAAGTGTGATATTAGTGACAGGTTGCAAGCCTGTCGCTTCTTATTCCATATGCCGGCATTATGCATTATGCCGGCCGGATAGCCCGGCGGTTAGAGAACCTGACTGTGAAGGTTAAGGTCCCGGGTTCGATCCCCGGTCGGGGCAGATGTTTGTATGATGAATACGAATGTTTGCTTTCGAGTCTTGGATGTTTATCTATATATAAGTAAGTTTATCCGTTGTCCAGTACCCATAACACAGGCATTAAGTTGCCTACTTTGGGACTAGGTGATTGGTGTAAAAATTGTCCAATGATATTTATTTATTTATTTATTTATTCCATCCACGAAAGAAACGGAGAGGTGGTATTCTAAGACACCACACGGACAGTCATGGTTTTGTCATAGTGTATTGTGTGCTCTGCCTACCTCACGTGTAAAAATTTGGATCATTGGAGCATTTTCAAGTACAATAAAAAGATTTAATGTAACTAACAATAAAATACAAGAACTACAAAGAGAAATATCGCTTTATCACTAATCAACTTTTAAACAAGACAACAGTTAAAAATAATTTAAACAATAATAAACAAAAACATAGGAAGTTTTGTCAGACTTATGTATAACAAAAGAAATTCGTTAAAAGATTCTCAGTTCGATCAGGAAATCCCATATTTTAGAAAAGTTTTAAAAATACTTTGGCACAGTGACAAATTGTATAAGCTGGATCGAAAATTGGATGTCATATTTCAAGAAGTTTAAAACTTAGTGCCTATGCAGACAAAGGATTAAAGAAAAAAATGTGAAGCAATCGAGTATTTTACATCTGTTGTTTGTCTATATTTGTATACTTTGATAGATAAGATTAAAAAAAAAAATCATAATTTTTTAACACGCTTTTTTTCTGTTACTTTCGCGGGTAATCCTAAAATATACATTTAAGAAATATAAGTCGGATTATTTTACTTAAAGGAATAAATGATTTTCTAATAGATTAAATCGAGCTACAATTTCTATACAGATTATTTTTTACCATCAATCGCATATTGGAAAATAAAACGTCTGTATACCGAGATTAGTTCGACATAAACATGTCGAACAAATCCATATATAAAAACGTGAGTGTTTATTTCAAAAGAAGTCCGGGACTCGAAACAACTACATGAACTCCTAAAAACACCAGAACTCGCAGGTACGAAAACAAATGACTACCTATTTTCCATTAGACGCCAACTGAAGGGCGCTCTCCTCAAGTACACTTCACGTGAGGGCCAAATTCGTAACATTATGTAAAGGAACGAAATAATCCTGGGAGAATACTTAAAAATACATGAAATCACATCTTCCCAAATAATAGGCAAAGCATATGAAATACGACACAGACAAAACCACTGTTTCACGCTTAGTAGCTACTTCGAGCATAATTTTATGATATAGTGACAGGTTGCTGGGCTGTCGCCTAAAGCAAACTTAAACCAGACCTATTTCCTTAGTCGCCTCTTACAATATCCACGGAAGAAATGGTGAGGTGTAATTATAATCCGACACCAAATCATTCGCGTGGGAACTATCGCCCAAGCCCTCTCATACTGAGAGGAGGCCTGTGCCCTGCAGTGGGACGTATATAGGCTGATGATGATGATGATGACCAAATCATTCTATAAAATGTACTAGTAAGTTAGAAGTAAGAATAAAACGTGAAACAGTCATGGTTTTGTCTTTGTATCGTCTTCTGTGCTCTGCCTACCCCATTTGGGAATACAGGCGTCATGTACCATCGCGAACCGGGATTGTTGAGCCACTTACCTATGTTTGTAACTTGGTCGTGTAATACTAATCCTAAGCTGACATCTAGTCGGTCACATCGGTCATTGATTACACGTCTAAATTGCGAACAGTGGCAAGTGGCTCAACAATCCCGGTTCGTGCCTTATTTGTCTCCGGAGTTGCTGTTAAAGACTGTGGTGGTACCAGGGTCGCATAGACAACAGGAGTCCATGTACTATCGCGAACCGGGATAGTTGAGCACTTACCTATGTTTGTAACTTGGTCGCGTACTAATCCAATAGCTGACATCTAGTCGGTCACATCGGTCATTGATACTCGTCTAAATTGCGAACAGTGGCAAGTGGCTCAACAATCCCGGTTCGTGACTGTATACATTTGTCTTTGGAGTCGCTGGTAAAGACTGTGGTGGTACCAGGATCGCATAGACAACAGGAGTCCATATACTATCGCGAACCGGGATTGTTGAGCCACTTACCTATGTTTGTAACTTGGTCGTGTAATACTAATCCAAAGCTGACATCTAGTCGGTCACATCGGTCATTGAATACTCGTCTAAATTGCGAACAGTGGCACGTGGCTCAACAATCCCGGTTCGTGACTGTATATTTTGTCTCCGGAGTCGCTTTTAAAGACTGTGGTGGTACCAGGATCGCATAGACAGCAGGAGTCCATGTACTATCGCGAACCGGGATAGTTGAGCACTTACCTATGTTTGTAACTTGGTCGCGTACTAATCCAATAGCTGACATCTAGTCGGTCACATCGGTCATTGAATACACGTCTAAATTGCGAACAGTGGCAAGTGGCTCAACAATCCCGGTTCGCGACTGTACGTATGTATGTATGTGTACTTCTCAGGGGACAATTCTTGGCAACTGGGCTTACTGCATCGAATATCACTTCGGTTTGATATCACTGCAGCGGTTTCAGACTACGTTTTCAGGCAGAACTCAAAGATGTCCCTTTGGGGAAAAACTGTCTTGAGAGTGAATTCCAAAAAGAATTTTAAGTCGTATTTATCCATCAGATTTTTAATAGTTCGATAGCGCGATGAAGAACAGTGGTGACGTTACTATCACTACAAAATGAGACTTCTACCTATGTCCTTGGGGCCTGAAACGTTAATTTGGTGTCGAGTTTAAATTAACATTTCTCCATTTTTTCTGTGGATGTTGTTAGAGGCGACTAAGAACATCTAGGTTAAGGTATATGTTTAAGGCAACAGGATAGCAAACCGTCACTTATTCCTCTTTCATATAATCACGGCTTTGTTCCCAAATGGGGTAGGCAGAGCTCACGAAACGTGACATACATAAATAAAACCATGTTTACGACTATTTCACACTTTACAGCTACTTCTAGCATACTTTTAGGTTTCAAATCAGGTCGAAGAGGTAAGTAGTTATAATAGCGACGGGTTGATAGCATGTCGCCTAAAGCATACCTAAACCTTTTTCCTTAGTCGCCTCTTACGACATCCACGGCAGAAAATGGAGAGGTGTTATTTTAGACCCAACACCACACGTTTTGCATCCATTTTTAGCGTATCTGTGGGTTTGACGGACTAGATAAAAGTGCTAAGTACAATAGTGACAGGTTGCTAGTATATCTAAAACATTTCTTTAGTCCTCTTACACGGAAGAAATTTGTCTAAACATGAAACCACGGACTTATTATTTATATCCCATTTGACCTACCCCCTTTGGGTGTCGAAAATAAAGTTTTTTATGGAAAGGAAAACCTCCCCCGACGAGACCCTGGCTCGAGAGGGCTGGAGTGCTCTTCGCAGGCTAAGAGGTAGAAAATGATTCCGCGTAACGAAATTCGGGGAAAGAATTTATACGATTCTGAGAGTCGGGTGTTTTAAGGTGATACATAAGCGATTAGGTTTAAGGTTTAAGCATCTGTAGACGTAATACTGACTAGAAAATCAAGTAATATATATTATATTGACATTTCTTAAGTAGATATTTTCAGTATGTTTCATTTGTTTTCTGGAATGTTACATTATATTAGTCATTTCGATTTGTTTTCTGCTTACGATGCATTGATTGATTGATTGATAATTTCTGGTGTCGCGGGTTTAGAAAAATATATCACCGTTTTTTTGTTAATGTCGTAAGAGGCCACAAAAAAAATAGGTTACTATTATACTTCTTTCATACATACATACAAACAGTCACACCAGTTCCCAAATGGGGTATACATAATATACGAAACGAGGCAGAAAAAACCATGATCAAGATTATTTCAAGCTTCGCAGCTACTTCTAGGATAATTTTAAGTTTGAAAACAGATAGAAGAGGTATAATAGTGACAGGTTGTTAGCCTGTAGCCTAAAGCGTACCTAAACCTATTTCCTTAGTCGCCTCTTACGACTTCCACAGAAGAAATGGAGAGGTGTTATTCTAAACCCGACACCACACAGAACACAACACAAAACCTCGACTCACTCAAACAGTTTTAAAGTGCATATTCCCAACTTTCAGGGGCCCAATTATAAAACCGCTCGATAGATTGGTTTATCGTTCGCCAATAATGTCGCTCGGGTGTCTACTAATTAAGGAAGTTTTCGATTTCAATTAGCGCACAATTGGCGTGTTTGGATCGAGTGCTGCAATTAGTGATGTGCGCTTGTCGATGGTATTTTATGAAGCTGCGATGAGTGACACGAGCACAGCCAATTTCGTTACAACATCAAATTTTGAAGCTAAATTACATACTTACATACCCACAACATGTATTTAGGGGCAGCGCAGATGACAGACTTTTTGTGTGATCGAGTCTGCGGCGCACAAAAAGTCTGCGTGGATTGTGTTCTATTTTCTCATTCTGAAAAGTCCGTCGCGGATAGTCTATCGTCTCCGCAGGGCTTTGTTATTCTTAAATGGGGTCGTCTTTAATGTTTAATGTCAAAAATCAGGACCATTTCACGTGTTGCAGCATATTTGACGTTGCTAGTTTGTCGCCTAAAATACACCTAAACATATTTCTTTAGTCGGCTCACACGACATCCACAGAAGAAATGGAGAGGTGTTATTATATCCCCGCACCAGACGTGAAATAGGGTTGGATAGAGTTAGATCTATGTCTCCTTTCGTTAGCTCTGTTAACTCCTTTTTTGGAAATATAGGCGCGATTGTATTTATGTAATACACACATACGACATACTATGTCGTAATAAGCGACTAAGGCAATAGGTTGAGGTATGTGTTAGGAGACAGGTTAGCAACCTGTCACTATAATACCTTCTTAATCTAGCATAAACTCTAAAAATATGCTAAAACGGGCTATAACCAACAAGCGGTGGAGTTATTCAGGAAATATAATACAGGGTATTAAAAATATTTTAAGAAATAGTCTTCATTAGATCCTGTAGAATAAAAAACTAGCAATGCACCGTCTTATTAAAATACCAATTTTTCCATACGAAGGAGCGCTGCTAGTAAAATCAAACTTCATTTTCTTTGAAGTATCAGAGAAATTTCTTTGAAACCTTATTTTTGCTCGATGGGTCCTCGATAGTAGCAATTTTCTTTTAATTTTCAGATCGATTGCATCCAATAATTATTCTTTTTATACGTCTGGCTTGGACTTAAGGAATTTTATTCATTTAGTTGAGAAGTAGTTTTAAATTGAATAGTTTTAAGATCAAGTGTGAAAACAGCTTTTCATTTCGGAAAAAACTTCTTAGTTTTTTAAATGAAACATGTATTTTCTTTTTTATGTTGTGTCGAGTTTTAATATACTCTCCATGTCTTTCTTTGATGTCGTATAAGGTAACCGTGGAAATATTCAAATAGGTTAGGTATGCTTTAAGCAATAGGCTAGTAATCTTTCATTTAATTACCTCTTTAACCTAATTTTTACCTAAAATCAAACTAATAGTAGCTGATGTTGAAAATTGTTCGGATAACTCACGTTAATAAAATCGAGTTTAAATCGACATGTTTCGGACTAATTCGTAGCCCATCATCTAGGAGCCGCGCCAGCTGCTGCTGCCAAACGCAAACTGTGCACCTCGGCTCTCTTCGCGCGACTGCACGTGCTCGACGAAACTAACACCGGCACACGACTACCCTCGTTATTATTGTCAAAAACAGGGTAGCCCACAACACTAACTGCATCACTTTGTAAAGGCATCTCCACACTCGAAGTTAATAGTAGCTGTTTGCAAAACAGTGAAGATTACATCAACGTTTGATCAAGTCAAATACATTTATTTTCTTGATGGCATAAGATACCCAATCACTTTTTCAATGCAAACCTACGTATAAAACGTACTTTCCAACCACGAATGTCATTTTCATCCTATACTCTGGAGATCATTTTGTCATACAAGAGCGTAGTTTCAAAATTCCATTACACTCGCATTTCACATTTTGGAGGCATAAAATATTGGCTGTCGATGTAACTTACGCGCGTCACTAGACGCCGCGGATTTAGTATATCACTGGATAGGCTGGGCGTAGATACATACATACATACGCCTGTATTTTCGAATGGGTAGGCAGAGTACAAAACGTGACACAGACAAAACCATAACGCATCGTAGCAACTTCTAGCGTAAATTTTAGCTTTGGAAATAGATGGGATAGGTTAAAATGCTAAAAATGGTAAAATTTTGTTTTTTTTTGTGGCACAAGAATAATAGGGGTGAACAGAGACGAAGATAAGTTATAAAGACAAAATAATGCACATTTTCACGTTTCGCCGCGACTTTAAGCCAGTCTAAAACATGAATAGTGAGACACTGAGACTTTGTTTGTGTCACAATCCGTGGCCTGCCTCATTGTAGCACACAGATTGTATGTAAAGTTTAGTGCAGTTTTAAACCCTAATTGCCGCATCTAGGCTTTAAATCAGCTGCCAATACAGCAGACAGTGACACGGCTTGTGTTCTACTAAATTTATCACAAGCGACACGGAACACCGCAATAGGCTCCCTGTCAATTGTTGGTGCTACAATAGATTGGCTGGAATGATGTATTAAACTGTGGTGTTATTCTGTCCTGGTGTCGGGATAGAATAACACTTCTTCTTTCATGGGTGTAAGAGGCGACTAAAGGTGATATCAGACGGTTTATTTTTCGTTCATTTTCGCCTTTCACTCGGTACTATTCACTCGAAATGACACGTCTGAACACGGAATGAAACAAAATTGCCGAATGACTTCACTTGTGAATCGATCCAGCAATGTTGGAATGCTTCACTCGGCATCTTTCATTCGCACTCCGAATAAACGACAAATGAATAGTCTGAACACCGAGTGAACCGTTCACTCGGATCCGCTAAAGTCGCTAAAGTAAACTTATCCCAAGACACACGACTTCATACGACGCCATACGGAAAAGATTAGTGAACGTTCATTTCTAGCAAAACAATCTGAACATGGAATGAAAGAAAAATGAAGCAATCACTCGGGTGAACATTCATCCGAGTGAACCGTCTGATTTCACCTTAAGGAAGGTTGAAGTATGCTTTAGGCGACAGGCTAGCAACTTGTCACTGTTATACTACCTCTTTCACCTGTTTTCAAACTTAACCTGTCGTCTGCGTTTGATAAGGATCCCAAAAGTAACCGTCGTACGTGTATGATAAGGATCAGTATCATACGACCTTTTCGAATTTTTGCGAGTCAGGATCCTTATCAAACGCAGACGACAGGTTACATGGGATCGTTGGTGCATGGGGCCTCCACTTAAGTATTTGTTTTATTTTTAGTATTTGTTATTGTAGCAACAATAGAAATATATCTTCTGTGAAAATTTCAACTGTCTTAGCTATCATTAATCTTGAGATACAACCTAGTGACGGACAGGCGGCCTGACAGCGAAGTCTCAGTAAAGATGGTCCCGTTTTTACCAGAAAACTTCAAGATTCTAACTAGCACGGTTCGTGAGATATAGCCTGGTGACTGACGAACAGAATGGACATTGAAGTCTCAGTACTCTCAGTAAAAGGGTCTTGTTCTCACACTTTGGGTACGGACCCATAAAAAGTAAGCTAGAAAACGCCACGAAACTTGAAGGTCTTAGCGTCAAGCGTTTTGTGTGCCCTAGGAATACAGGCGTAATGTATGTATGTATGTATGTATTGTACAATCATACAAACATACATAACCGTCACGCCTTATTCTCTGCGGGGTAGGCCGAGACAACAGAGCGCTATTCGCATCTATTCTGACATATTTCTTTCGCTTCACTCACATTCATCACTCTCGTCATACACGCTCGACGGTTTCGGGTACTCCTAATTTGAGCTTTATTTAGTACATCGCCGATCTGGTCGATATACGTTTTTCGAGAGCGCCCTCGACCGCCTTGCGCTAACACACTTCCCTTGTAAATTTGCTTACATATCCAGGGTAGCTACATCCAGGTTTTCAACCAGGGTTGTCAATATCGAACATTGACACCGTATTGGATACGCGTCAAGCGAAACCGTTGATTCCTCCTTTAATTTGATCCGGAATAGTTTTTCGCAGTTTTTCCTTATCTGAGGTTACATTTTTAAAATGAAAAGGTTTCCCTGTGTGTTTATTTTTGTGACTGTGACGTAGAAACATTGGAATTGTAACTAAGTAATGTGATTTGGGTACCTTGCCCCTATTTAAACCTCTTTCATCTCTCCAGGCAGATGTTGTGCCTGGGGACCGAAGTCCACAGAGAGGAAGTTGGAAATTGTATTTATGCAAACGATCGTCGAAACTTCGATAGCGGGATGTAGGATTCCATTTTGACAGAAGTTCTATAACTCGATGATAGATGGCGCTAGGTGTGATTCCCTACACATCTATTCTTAACCTTTTGACCGCCAAGGCGCGAAGTGAAACGCTGTGCTCCTAACGCCAAAGACGTGAGTCAGCTCTTAGATAATGCTTGTTTTTTTTTTCGAATAGTGCTGTATTATTTTATTTAAATTAGGTATAAAATAACTTACACTACCTATAAATAAAGTAAACCTAGAAAAAATGTTGCAGCGTTCTATATTTCAGTTCTTTCGCAATAACTTCGACGCACCATTTAACGTCGTGGCGTCACGGGTACTGACTTGCGATGACGTGATATGGCGTCTTTTGCGGTCAAAAGGTTAACCCATTAATGGTCAAAATGAAACTAGCAGAGATTCATCAAAAATTTGTTGATTTTATAATTAAAGAGGATAAAAGGAATTAGGAAGTGAGAAAAAAAAAATTTTTTTTTTTAGGCATTTTTGCGAGTTTTCTCATCTTTTCGGTAGAGTTTGGAGCGACGTTATTGTCGACAAGGTGGAGATTTATTTATTATTATAAAACTGTACCCAATCATATTACATTTAGCGTCAACAATTTAAATTTTTCCCTAAATTTTAAGTGTTCCCAAATTGGCACAGTGACCAAGAATGGGTTAAATATCCATTGTGCTACAAATGGCTGCGAAGCGTGAAATGGTCATGGTTGTCTGTGTCACGTTTTGTGTGCTCTGCCTACCCCAATTAGGAAAATAGGCGTGATTGTATGTATGTATGTATGTAGAAACGTTTTCAATCAACGGCCTAAAGTAGTTAACACATTCTGAAACGGCCCCCGGATAAATTGTAGCGTTTTTCCAATAACTTTGACCCGGACGAATGGGCAATGGGATTTATTGCTTTTTTAATTCCGAACTATTTCCACATTTGGAGGAAAATTCATGCCATATAATTTTTAACTTCCGGTATAAATTTTAACCCGTGTGGTGTCGGGTCTAGAAAATCAACTCTCCATTTCTTCCGTGGATGTCGTAAAAGGCAACTAAGGAAATGCTTTTAGGTATTCTTTAGGCGACAGACTAGCGACCTGTCACTATTATACTACCTCTCACGTCTGTTTTCAAACCCAAAATGATGTTAGAAGTGGCTGCGAAGCGTGAAATAGTCATAACCATGGTTATATTTATATCACGTTTCGTGTTCTCTGCCTATCCGATTTGGGAACGCCGTCTTTAGTCGCCTGTTACGAAATCCACGGAAGACATGGACAGGTGTTATTCTACCCGACACCACAGAAACACATAGTATTAAAATTCGAATTTACTATCTACACTAATCTACACTAATATTAGAGATCCCTTTAGGGATATGTTCGCCTTTGTACTTGTGTTTTGTTTTGTACTTGTTCTTTTGTCATGTGTTCATTTTGTACAATAAAGAGTTACTTACATACTACATCTACACTAATATTATAAAGAGGAAAACTTTGTTTGTTTGTTTGGTTGTAATGAATAGGCTCAGTAACTACTGGACCGTTTTTAAAAATTCTTGCACCATTCGAAAGCCACATTATCCACGAGTAACATAGGCTAAATTTTATTTTGGAAAAAAGAGGATTCCGTAAAATATTTCGGTTTAGATATCTACATCTACACTAATATTATGAAGAGGAAAACTTTGTTTGTTTGTAATGAATAGACTCAGAAACCTACGACCCCAAAAACCGAAATTTACGCGAACGAAGTCGCGGGCGGAAAGCTAGTAATTAATAAAATGAACACGTAGGATTCTGTATTTAATTACATTCGAGCCAACTTATTTATACATCAATCACGTCTTTGTTGTGGCGTGGGGCTCAAATTAAAGCGCTCTACATATACTCGTACATATATCACGCCTGTATTCCCGAATGGAGTAGGCAGAGCAAACGAAACGCTACATAGAAAATCGAGGACATAACCGTGATCTTGACGCATAAACACGCACTTCTAGCATATTTAAGATTTTAAATTAAGAGGTATACTATAATGGCAGGTTGCTAGCCTGTCGTCCAAAATCGTATAACATCGGTTTGCAATCCAGTTTGCATGAACGTGAAAAAAGGAAGTATTTCACAGGGGTTTTCAGACGACCACTGGGCAAAATGTTTACGGTCATCAATCAATCAATCAGCAGGGCTATTGTCTAATGCATTAAAATCACCATCGGTTTCACGGATAAAAGCGATCTCAAGCTTCACGGTAAAGTGCTTTCGTGTAAAAAACTGGATTACGGTAGTAAGAATTTTTAGAGCTTACGCAAAATCAATCGTTCAATTTGGTTTACATGGCAAAATTCAAAAATGGGCTTCGGTTGCGATGACCTTACGTGATAACAAATGGTCCAATTTCAAAGCGAAATCAGGTTTTAACTGTCAAATTGCGCCTGCTCTTTACTCTGTTTATGTCGACGATCTTACCTTTATCTTCCTTCAGCTCCACGTTCCCCCGATACCAGACGATCCTGGCAGCCGGCTTCGCGTTCTTCGCCTGGCACTCGAGGACCACCGGCTCCCCCTCTTTCACCTCCAGTTTGGAGTTAGGGGGGTGGTTGGTGATCTCAACGGCAGTTGGAGGCGCTGTGGACAAAGAAAGTCTATTAAATACAGTTAAAAGTGTATTTGGCGCCATCTATCGTCGAAAAGCTGAACTTCTACCACAAAATCCTGCATCGCGTCAAGATTCAAAGATCAGTTGCAGAAATACAATTTTCAACTTTATCTCTGCGGAGAGAGGACTCTAATTTGGAGTATTTCCCAAACGAGAATAACTTGGAAAACTACATACATACAATCACGCCCATGTTTTCAAGTGGGGTAGGCAGAACACACGAAACATGACAGACAAAACCATGATTATTTCAAGCATCGCAGCCACTTCTAGCATAATTTTAGGTTTGAAAACAGATGGAAGAGGTAGTATAATAGTGATAGGTTGCTAGCCTGTCGCCTAAAGCATACCTAAACCTATCCTTAGTCGCCTCTTACGACATCCACGGAAGAAATTAAGAAGTGTCATTCTATCCCCAAACCACAGGACCAATAATTTCAGATCATTTTTTAACATTAAAACGACAATCGGCTCAAAAAAAGGTAGATCTAAGTATCACCAGTAACAACCAAATTTGCAAAAATATTACCGCTTTTTTATTAACCAAATGATAATTAATCAAAGACTTAGAGTCATAAATTGAATATTACAGCGAAACGTCGGCTTACAACAATTAATATTAATTAATGGATTTAAGAACTGCGTATACAGATCATTTTCACTGCCTAATTGAGTGCGAAGTTCCCAATTCCCACTGGGCCTAGGAATCGCCTAAGCCCTCTCACACTGATTTATTAATATATTACAAACATACCACGCTTGTATTTCCAAATGGGGTAGGCAGAGCACGCGAATCGTTACATAGACAAACCTTAACCATGGCACTTATACACCGTTCGAGAGTTAAAGTTACAGTCGAGTTCATAAATAGCACACAAATGCCAAATATGTAAACTTTTACACCGTATTGTCAATGTCATAAAGGTGTACAGATATTTTTGAACCATCAGTTTTGCTCATACATATATTAATGAACTCGACTGTACCACAAACATTGAGGATAGAACCTATAGAGTACTAATGTCATCTTGGTTGTTCGGAAATTATTCCGCAAAACAATTGAAGTGATCGCTGTGCTCTTATTGGCCGGTCCAAGATCGCGCGTAACGCTAGTGCCTTTTTTTCTACGGTTATTGGCTCTGTACAGTTTCTGTGACAGTGACGGTGACGTTTAGTATGTTGAAATCAACAAACTATTTGCGGACCGGGGTTGCGAACATTGTTTCTCTATAGGTTCTATCCTCTATGACCACAAATTACCACACATACACGCAGACATACAGAAACTGGTGTTAAACTTTTGACACCGTCGTCTTTGCATCAGGACTTAGTTTATTTTAAAAACCAACATTGACACCCGATACCGTCAAACTGAAATGTCACGATTTAAACTTCCGGTCGACCATCTTGTATGTAAAAACGTGGTGTCGTTTAGTGTTCATAATTATGTTTGAGTTGAAAAATTAGTCTTTTAAAAAGAAGTTAGTATGATTAGACGTAACGGTTGAAAATTTACGAGTAAGTGTGAACAGAACGTCACGATCGTTGACGATTTTTATTATTTCTTTGGATAGACTAGCTGAGAGGTTTTACATAGCTACCCCCAGGTTAAGAATAACATCGCTCCATTTCTTCCGTGAATCTCGAAAGAGGCGATTAAGGTTAAAGCACATTTTAGGCAAAAGGCTTGTTACCTGTCATTATTATACCTGACAACTTAAAACCAAAAAAAAATAGAAATCTTCACGAATTCTGAAATTTATATGGTTTTATCTTGTAGCGTTTCGTGTGCTCTGCCTACGCCAATTGGGGATACAGTCATGGTGTATGTATGTATGTATGTATGCTGCTAACGATACCACTAGTAACCTCAAATCTCACTTTGCAACCACAACCTATATTCAAGACATTGATACTGTGTGAACTAGATCATTTGCACTCACAATCAAAATGATATCTTCTTTCAATCAAGCTAAGGTATCATTTTGAACGGCTATTTGAGGCTATTGTGTTTGTATGGAAAGGTTAATAAACTTTATGGATATTAGAATAAGGTTTCTTTTAGGTTGAAAAGGTGGAAAGTAATTTTATTGAAAAATAACTTTCAAATAGGTGGAAGTTCTTAAAACTTGAAACTTCGTTGAAACTAACTCGTGAAGAAGTAAAACGGATATACCTACTCAATTTTTATATCGAGATAAGCGCAACATGTTTCGGATCAATTTGTGACTTATCGTTGGGAGCAACACGCCGCACTGGTATCAGATACACACTGCGCGCCACCACTCTTTTCATCCGACTGTAAACTTGGCCAAATTTACTGCCGATCACTATACTAAACCAAAACCCTATGTAAACCCTGGTATATATTGCATTATGCTCATAGATGGCGTTAAAATAAAAATACTGACACAACAAAAATTGTCTCTTCCCAAAGAACGTCCAAATTCGCAAAATACGACGCGCTCTAAAAATTTGTCCATCAATAACACAGAAAACAACCTGTTTCATAAAAAAACACACAAAAGCCAATC
The DNA here is from genome assembly GCA_005406045.1 of Adoxophyes honmai. NCBI lineage: Eukaryota > Metazoa > Arthropoda > Insecta > Lepidoptera > Tortricidae > Adoxophyes > Adoxophyes honmai. Next base: position 117,287 of record BHDV01015900.1, read on the forward strand.
TCAAAAAAGTCGCATCCATTGAACGCCTTTGTCATTCCCTTAAAAAGAAAAAGCGATTCGCCTCGTAAATCATTAGCGAAAAATGTTTGCTAAGCAATTTTTGCCCGAAACTTTGGGAACTTATCGAAGATGTTATTATTGGGGATGTGCTCGGTAATTTATGATTTGATAACTTCTATTAGTATTTTTTTGGCAGTGGACAAAATTGGGTGAATTCGAAGTATTTTGCGGGTTGACGATGTAGCTTGAGAGGCCGCCTTGAAGATAAATATGAATTTAATTATAACAATTTGTTCAATTGATAACAACATGTTCATAATATAATTATAAAAAAATAACAAGCAAGAAGCAAGAAAGCTGCAATAAAAATCAAGAAGACTGTTTTTCAGGTTTTATTATTGAATCTACCAACAGCAGACCATGATTGCTAATAAGAACGCACTGCAAAAAAAATAGCACCAAGTTTTTTTTTATATAATATAAGTAAATAAAAAAAACATTACGTACAATAGCACCTACAAAATGCATTGTACACGTAAAGAAATTTTTCCAGTATTTAACAAAACCACAAGATGACTGTGAGCAAAAGTAAAAAAAATGATTGAAGAGTGCTTTAGCCGACAGGCTACTAAGACAGACTTTTACGTCATCCACGGAAGAAATGGAGAGGTGTTAATCTAACCCGACACCACTCAGGAAGTCAAATAAAAGGGATATAATAGTGAAAGTTAGCCTTCAACTAGACGGACAATAAATCTTACTCCGCAAGTAATATAGTATTTATTTTGTGTTGCGGATTTGCGCCACAATTTCGCCTCCCCCCACCCCTTCTAATTGCATTTACCGCACTTTTGAACCCTTTTCTTCCCCATTTATTCTGTTTGGAAGTTGGCTCATTCATTTATTAGCTTTTCCGTCTTCTTTGCGACCTTTTTGCCGACTTTGGGACAACTGAGACAGCGAGTTATTTTATATGTGGAGTTGGTTTGGTCATTGGTGTAACAAACAATTGTGATAGTTATTGCAATGAACGTGGTTACAAAGATTAGACTGTAGTATGTTATAGGCGACAGGTTAGCCAATTGTAAGTTTATTATACAAAATTTCAGGTCGTACAAAAAAACCGGCCAAGTGCGAATCGGACTCGCCCACGATGGGTTCCGTACCAAAAACAGCAAAAAAAATACACGTTTTTTCTATGAGAGCCCCCTTAATTATTATTATTATTTTGATTTTAGTACTTGTTGTTATAGTGGCAACAGAAATACCATCATCTATGAAATTTTTAACTCTCTAGCTGTCATGGTTCGTGAAATACAGCTTGGTGACAGATGGACAGACAGACAGACAGCGAAGTCTCAGTAATAGGGTCCCGTTTTTACCCTTTGGGAACGGAACCCTAAAAAATCAAGCATAATGGTAAAGTACACAGGCCGATTTATCCTTTAAAGGGATCTCTAACAGACAACCTTTAGATAGAGAGGATACTTAATTACTGTGACCGACAGATTAATCTATGTTAAACCAAAAATTTGACTAAAAATTGCATGAAAACATGCTAAAGTAGCCACGAAACGTAAAATAGTCATTTTGTCCTTGTAACTTTCTGGGCTTTACTTGCTCCAATTGGGAATACAAACAGTAGTTTCACAACCAGCACTTTCAGTTCAGTTACTGAGAATGTGTTGGAAAGTAAGATGTCAGCGGTTTACGAACTTAACCCTGAAACGCTCGTAGCATAAGAAACCCGCATGGGTAAACAATGTACCCGGGTTGGGTTCGAGCTGACAAAGGGTTAATGTGCCTAGCTTTTGAGACGCAGCGAATCTGCACTTGAAGTGTTCATGTCTACATTTCTTGCACAACAATCCATTCATGATTCATCGCAAAATGCCTTCACAGTAATCATACATGGGCCAATCAACTACATTCTGTTGGTATTCTGTCCCGTAAGTCAGGGGACAACTGTGATAAAGTTGCTTAGAAAAAGGGTGTAATTTAGGTCCCGTTTTATGCTCAAGAGATCCGCCATAAAAAATACTTCTAACTGTAAAAAAATGTTAACTTACAGCGGATTGTATCTTAGAAAATCACAATTTTATTCGGTGACTCAGGAGACGTCACCATGGCAACCAGGGACATAAAATAGTTGATCGACCCACATACATACATCACGCCTGTATTCCTTAATGGGGTAGGTAGACAAGACAAAACTGTACATAGTCAAAACCATGACTATTCACTTTTCACAGGCACTTCTAAAATATTTTTAGGTTTTAAGTAAATAGGTACAATAATGACAGGTTGATAGTTATTTTAGGCGACAGGGCTAACCTGTCATTACTGTACTTCTTATAAATACCATAAAATATGCTAGAAGTGAATAGAAAACGCGAAATAGTCTTGGTATTGGCTGTATAGCGATACCTATTTTCTGCCTACTTCATTTTAGAATATGGGTGTGATGTATGTATGTAATACTACGTTGGTAATGAAAAACGTTTATTGCATTGTTTTAGTGACTTTACTATTTTACCTCTGCTATCGTACGTTTTTGTCGAGACATAATAGACACACAATATCCTCCCAAAAAACCCAAAATCCTTAAACAGCCCTGTCAAAAGCAATATTCCCAAAATTTGCAACATGTCCGCCATCACGGAAAAATCCCGTTCCAATCAAACGCCTGAAACAAAAACAGTTCAAATTGACAAGCGGACCGAAGGTTGACAAGCCCTGGCCGCGTCAAAGCAGAGTTCCCACCTTTGTGCGGCGGCAGGGGTGCGGAACCGTCGGTCGGGCAATATCCTGTTACTGACTATGCTTGCTTTAGATTGGAAAGCTACTGGCATGAAATAGGTCAACTACTAAAGTAGGTAGTCATTAATTGGGTAGGTAGTTATTAAAAGAAACTAGTCCGTCAAAAGGATTACCTACCAAAAAATATCATCATCATATACGTCCCACTGCAGGGTACAGGCCTCCTCTTAGTATGAGAGGGCTTGGGCTATAGTTACCACAAAATAGAAAAGAAAAACATGTGAGAAAATACTGTTTTAAACTTTCGTGATTTTTACCCCAATTTATGCATACGCGGGACTTAATCACGGTATTTTTAACTACCTCTCACTCTAACTACCACTGAGTCAATTCGTGACCACGGTCACTATAACGCGGCTCAAACGTCGAGAGGCAATTAAAAATACCGTGATTAAGTCCCGCGTATACATAAATACGTGAAAAAATGGCTATAATGCGATGGCGAAAATTTCGAATGACGTTACTATAAGTGGTTAAATATTTACCAACGCGTGACGTCACAAGTCCACTCCGAAAGTTTGATGACCACAGACCGTCCGTCTTGACCCTTCTAATGATTCCATCCACGTTTAGCAATCAATTCTGTTTAAGCGCATTTTATTTGCTCTGCCTACTCCATTTGGAAGCACAGGTATGACATTTACGTATGTTTGTATCAAATAACACTAATAGACATAACTTTATCCGTTTTGAGTCATGACAAACAAGTTTGAACAGTAGTTATATATTCCATATAAGCATATAACAAATCTTTGTAGAACACATAAATCAACTACCTTATTAATGTTGTTCAAGTCAACTCGCTCGAGTACTTGCTACTCATACGAGTACCAAACAGGGCACAAATCTAAATACTCAGACTATGGACACTGAATTTCATTTGCTTTCTTAGTTTAGATTTTCCGGTGAAGTGTGCTTTGTGAAGAACAGAAGAGACGGGCAGTAAAATATTAAATGAATTTTCTAGTCTATTTATTCTGTTAGAATATACATTCTATTTTGTATTATGTGTGGTGTCGGGATAGAATAACGCTTCTCCATTTCTTTCGTGGATGTCGTACGCGACTAATGAAAATAGGTTTAGGCACGATTTAGGCGACAGGCTAGCAACCAGTCACTATTGTACCTGCTACCTTAAAACCAGAAAAATATATGTTAGAAATGGCCACAAAAACGTGAAGTTATCGCTTTGTGTATGTCGCGTTTTGTCTGCTCTACCTACCCCGTTTGGGAATACGGGCATGATTGTATATACTGAAATACATCGTACCCAGGACCTTTTTCTTTAATATTGTTTTTTGTTTACTTCTGATATTTGAACTTAGCTTGACACACTACCGCGTGCCTCGATGCGTTCTATCCGCTCGTATTCTAAAAAAAAACCCTCAAAAACACGCTTCTACAATATCTAAACCTCCACCAGTAAAAAACTTAAACTCTTCCCCGTACTTTTCAATTACCAACTCCAAAAGTCAAAACCTCCTATCTCGCGATTCCTTAAAACCCGTTCTTAGAAGCCAATTCCGACCGTGGAGAAAAAGGTAATAATTGACTTATTCGCGCCTGCCGGGGGCCGATAAGACTAATTAAAAGGGGTTCCGTGGGGTTCCGTGAAGTTTGGAACCCCCCCTTGGAACCCTGAGACTTGAATAGGAATGTGTTGGAACTAAAGCAAAGTTTCGTTTTCTGAAGGGGATTTTAACCGACTGCAAAAAGGCTTAGGCGTTTACTGAGACGTTTAACTACAGCATTAGTTATCGTAAAAAGCACCAATATTCAACGCCTCAACGCCCAGTAGTTGACACCCATCTGTCACCTGTCTTACTATGACATAAGGTTTACATAGATACATATTCTCACGCCTGTATTCCCACGAGGGGTAGGCAGAGCACATGAATTCAAAAATCCAGTGCCACGTTTAGCAAATTCCGGGTAACCAGATGGTTAAACGTGATATTGCAGTGACAGGTTGCTAGCCCATCGCCCACAATATAACGTATACTAGCCCTTTCCCAGAGTCGACTCATACGACACCCACGGGAAGAAACGGGGAGGTGCTGTTCTAACCCGGCACCACACGGCACATAAGGTTGCAAGTGCCAAGTATTTGGTCAGTGTCGAGCACAGAGATGTTTACCTTACGTGTTTCAGACTACGTCGGTTAGCGAATGCCATCTTTACATTAAAGACGGTCGCGGAGCACAAACCAATTCAAGCGTTGACCAGCTGCTATCTCTGTCGCACGCGTGTAATATTGCCCTCACGCTCGCACAGTGACGCACGTGCTCAAGTGCGAGCGTGAGGGTAATATGCAGCGGGTCAAGACTAGAATCTTGCTGTGCTCCCCGACCGGAATTTAGGCTGTCCGCTGGCCTCAGTCACAATACGCGGTTTGTGACGGCTGCCGCTCGCCCAATGTGACCGACTAACGTGTTCTTTACTATTGCCGCTTTACTTTATTTACGTTTACAGTGTAATTGTAGCTTAAAATGTTTATCTTGTTTGATCATTTACAAGGTTGATTTTACAGCTGTCCGAGAGACCCGTACGGGCTGTTGCTACGGGCGCCCGAAGCGGGAGCACAAATAAGGAACTAGTGCATCGTTTCACAGCGACGCGGAGCGGGTCCCGTGCGCACCAATCCGGGTCCCTGTGAAACGATGCACTGTGAAATCAGCCTTAGCAATGTTTTTATCGGTGTGAAACCGTATTAATATCTTTCTTTCTTTCTTTTCTTATATTGAAATTTTCACTTGTTATTTTCCGGCGACGGTATTACGGAATGAAACAGCAGGGGGAGATCAATAGTTTGAAATGAAACCTTGTTTGTAGTTAACAAATAAGGTTAAAGAAACCTCCGCCGAGGTAATGAACCTTAACCCCGGGTTCCGCATGATCCGCCTTCCATTTCAAAGTGGTCGTTATTTTAGGACTGACATCGACGACTCCCTTTATGCTGACCTTTGATGTTGAGAAAGTTTTTTAGTGAAATTTGATTTATTTTGGATAGTGATGGAAAAAAACAAGTTGAAATGCTTTAGGGTTGCGTTTGTAGTTCGCTTAAAATGGGAGGAATATATATGGACTTTCATGTAGAACTAAGAAATACTTTTTACACTGTATTTCTGGCAAATAAAGACATTTTGATTTTTGATTTTTGATTTTGTGTTGTCGGGATAGAGTAACACTTTTCGATTTCTTCCGTGGATGTCGTAAAGCGACTAAGGACGGTTTAAGCGTGCTCTAGGCGACAGGGTAGCAACTTGACACTATTTTATCTTTTTCTATTGTTATTGAACCTAAAATTATGCTAGGATAATGGCTGCGAAGCGTGAAATAGTCATAATCATATATGTCTATTTCACGTTTCGTGTGCTCTGCCTACCCCATTTAGGAATATAGGCGTGATTTTATGTACGTATATTTATGTATGTATGTTTAAAAATTGAAGTATCTAACTTCATTGACTTCTGCACATATTTATATGTGTCTTGTGACTCAACCAGCTATCTCAATATGCTCTGTTATATCAGCGCAACAAAGCATCCTATCTAAAAGTTTGCCAAAAAGATATGCATCAAGGATACTTGGCGCGATACGCGTATTGTTTAATTTTTAGTTGTACGACTCTGCTGGGCGGGGTTTGGCTGAGGCCGCTGTATCGATTTTTGTCGTTTTGTACTTATCCTGTTTTACTACGGGCCGATTTGGACAAACGAGAAAATTGTTTAGGAATATGCAGCACACACACATACACCCTCACGCCCGTATTCCCAAGGAGTAGGCAGAGCACATGAATTCAAAAATCCAGTGCCACGTATAGCAATTTCAGGGTAATCAAATGGTAAAACGTGATATGAGGTGTCAAAATTTTTTATACAACCTGTCACTATTATACATATACATATATTCTACTTCTTTTCAAACCTAAAATTATACTAGAAAGGCCACAAAGGGTTAAATAGTCATGGTTTTGTATGTGTACTCCACTAAACTCATTAAAGAAGAAGAGCGTGATTGTTTGTATGTATGTATTGTTTGTACATTCTCGTCAGGTTAGATACAGACACTCTAGACCAGATCTCTTAACGTTGACATACATACATACCGCTTAGTTGAGACAATAAGAGTGTGTACATATTTTTGTACACTTTTATCGTTGCTGACTGTACATTAAAGTTCACAGTTCACAAAAAAGGCCAGCTAAAGCTACACGTGAATATGTTGAACAGTTTACGTTTTAGGCTAATGAAACGGGAATGGACTGAACACCGAAAAGGTCCCGTGAAGTTAAGGCTTACATTTTTGATTTGGGTTCTGTAGCTTATTATTAACCTTTAAAAGAACGGCGTTATTAAACTTGTAAGTTTGAAGTGTTGACTTATTTTGATGTGGTTTAAAGTGAAGTCGAGTGTCATTGTGGTTCATACGTACAATCATGCTTTTAATCCCAAATGGGGTAGGCAGAGAGTATAAAAAGCTGCATAGAGAAAACCATGACTATTCCACATGCACTAATAGCTTTGATTTTAGGTTTCAAATCTTTTCTTGAGGCTACTGGTTAGCAACCTGCCTGTGTGCGGCCTCAATGATAATCAGTGTTTCGTAGTGTGTCTCAAGACTTAGGGACATCATTCTGAGTGGGGACACTCTGGCACATGCGTACCTACTGTACTCTTTTAATCATAATGTTACTGTAACTTGTTCTTTATACGTCTTTGTGTCAATAAACGTTTCTTTCTGTCACTATTATACCGCTGTCATCTGTTCTTTACTCTGCCTCGATTTGGTAACACCTACAAGCGTGGTAAAACTAAATTACTAGTCGTATTTACTTAAAACGGTTTAAAGCCTCACGGAACCCTATAAACGCGTGTATGTATAAAAACCGCTCTCAATTCTGTTCCTAGAGGTTTTTTACGCCTTTCATTTTAAATCAAAGAGCTCTGACATTTTCAATGGCCGGCCATTTTTTTTTTACTTTGATACGAGTGGCTTGTACGAAATAACAGAGTAAGGGTTGAATGCGCTACATGTTTTTTAAATGCCTTTGTCAATTTGGTTTGCAACGCATCTGCACTGCGTCTGATAGTGCGAATGTCCATGGGGATCGTTTATTTCTTGTATGTGATCTTCGAGCAAATTTTTGGTTTAAAATAGATGGAAGAGGTGTCATAGTGACAGGTTGCTAGTCTACCTATAGCATACTTTAATCTTCCTTAGTCACCTCTGACATTTACATTTTGCGTGGGGTTGGATTTAAAATAACACCTCTCCATTTCTTCCCTGGGTGTAGTAATAGACTAAGGAAATAGGCCAAGGTATTCAGGTAGCAAACTAGCAACCTGTCTCTTTTATACCTCTGGTCATCTGTTTTGAAACCTAAACTTATGCTTGCAGTGGCTACGAAGCGTGAAATGGTAGGGGGTTTTGTATGTATCGTATACTCTGCCTACCTCATTCGGGAACACAGGTGTGACGGTAAGTATGTATTAATAATTCTCTTGTCTATTCAAGTTACCATTACCTTAGTAGAAAAAAAAATGAATGCAAATAAAAAATACGCGAAACTTTTGAATCCTTTGGAGGCCTAGGCCTCCGCAAACGTTCTTTCGCAACTACAGTCCCCGGGGCCTCGTAGACGGAAAATCAATCGTTGAACGGAATTGGTAGAGCTGTTGAAACTACCAAAAGAAATGGAGGACGAATTGTCTAAGTTTAAATCTATATGGCAATCATTTTTACAGATTTAGCACAGGCAAAATGACTATAGCCGTGGTAGCCCAGCGGTTCAACCTATGGCCTCTAAGCAGAGGGTCGTGGGTTCAAACCCCGGACTCGCACCTCTGAATTTTTCGGAATTTATGTGCGATATCGAATTTGATATTTATC
>BHDV01015900.1:130733-177300 GCA_005406045.1 Adoxophyes honmai
CCGGTCGTATTGTCCAATAAATTAATACTTACGTATAGTATACGCCCTTTACGCCCACAATTTGGATTTAATATTAAAGCATACTTTACAGAAGTAACGGTCGTAAAGGACAAATTAAGTAAATTGTGTCCTATACACCGGTATTCGTCACAATTATTTACAGTACAATCATGCAAATAGTAGGTCTTAAAGGACAGCATGGGTAATTTATGGTCATACGTCGCTACTTATATTTTGTGATCTCCTTTACGTTCCAAGTGATTTCAGGTGTGATATTTACACCCACAAATTTAATGGTTTTTGACGTTGAGCTATCATGAAATTTGGGGGGGTAAAGGACAAATTTTACGAGATATCAAAATTCCATGAATGCAGTTCGATAGAGCTTGAAATTCTGAACAAAACTGTATATTTAACTCATTTTCGGTATTTTGTCCTTTACGACAATTGAACCTAAAGGTATCGATATTATTATAAATATATTATCATGAAACTATTATGTCCAAATTTTTATTAAGTTATAATTTTCCAGAAATTCCTTTGTTCCCAGAGAATTGATGTTAAGAATAATTTAATAATATTTTGCTACGCCTGTATAAAAAAGTTAAAAGAAGAATACGGAACATATCGCCCGAGGAGGAATTTTGTGTCGTAGAATTTATTTAGACGCAGATATGCAGGCAATTTACCGAAAAAAGAGCTAATTACCTTCATTTTTGTATAAGTATACTATTTTATGGTTTATTTAGTCCCGTGTGGTGCCGGGTTGGAATAGCACCTCCCCCTTTTTTCCCGTGGGTGTCATAAGAGTCGACTCTGGGAAAGGGTTAGTGTATTGTGGGCGATGAGCTAGCAACCTGTCACCGCAATATCACGTTTAACCATCCTGTTTACCCTGAATTTGCTAAAAGTGGCACTGGATTTTTTAATTCATGTGCTCTGCCTAACCCTCATGGGAATACAGGCGTGAGAATATGTATGTATGATTTATTTAGTCGGAATCGGAAGTAAAAACGTAATACATACATAAAAATATAGACAAGTCAAACTATAGACAATTTTGAATTTATGAAGCCAAAAATGTTTAAATACAAAATAACTAGTAAATTACCCGTTATAATATGAAGTTTGACAAAAGCTAGCGCGCTTAAATTTAAGCCCATTCATATAAAAGCTCATAATTTATGACCAGAACAGATATAAATCACCAAAAACGGATGACATTTATTTTGCGAATATGCTAGTAAATTACGTGTTTAATTACCGACTCAGAATCACTGCAGTAATAAGCCATACAAAAGAGGTAACAGCAGCGCTATTGTCTAACGCACCAAAAACCTACATCGTTTTAAATTTGACAGTTGAGATCAAAAATCGTTTCGAAATTGATACATTTCAAAGCGAACTGACACTGAATTCATCCTCTCTACTTACCCTATTAGTTTATACGCCTGTATGTATGTTTGTATGTGCTCTAAATAGGTGTGAACATAGCCCAGTCCCACTGCAGGGTAAAGGCCACCTCTCAGTATGAGAGGACTTGGGCCCAATGCGGATTGGGAATTCTCACACAACATTGAATTATTTCATCGCTGTGTGTAAGTTTCAACGACAAATATAACTAAATATATTCCAAACTACTATACTATATCTCTAGGCGACAGGTTAGCAACCTGCCACTATTATACTACCTCTTCCATCTGTTTTTAAGCCCAAAAGTAATGCTAGAAGTGGCTGCAAAGCGTGAAATAGTCATAATTTTGATTATTTTTATTTCACGTTTCGTGTGCTCTGCCTGTTCCATTTGGGAACATAGGCGTGATTATATGTATGTATGTACTACTAATATTATAAAGATGAAAACTTTGTTTGTTTGTTTGGTTGTAATGAATAGGCTCAGTAACTACTGGACCGTTTTTAAAAATTCTTGCACCATTCGAAAGCTACATTGTCCACGAGTAACATAGGCTAACTTTATTTTGAAAAAAAGAGGATTCCGTAAAATATTTGGGTTTAGATACCTACATCTACACTAATATTATAAACAGGAAAACTTTGTTTGTTTGTTTGTTTGTAATGAATAGGCTCAGAAACTACTGGACCGTTTTTAAAAATTCTTGCACCTTTCGAAAGCCACATTATCCACGAGTAATTTTATTTTGAAAAAAAAAAGATTCTGTTAAATAATATTTGGGTTTAGATATCTACATTTTCACTAATATTATGAAGAGGAAAACTTAGTTTGTTTGAAATGAATAGGCTCAGAAACCTACGACCCCAAAGTCCGAAATTTACGCGAACGAAGTCGCGGGCGGAAAGCTAGTGTACTATAATATTGGCTACTAACTATAGCCCAACCCCTCTCATACTGACGAGGCCTATGCCCTGGTTATTTATTAAATCGCATCTCAAGAGTGCGTTGTTCCCAGACTAAATCTTATCCTCGTCTAGTGGAACGCAGTCTCGCTAAGACTTCAAGGGACCTGTTTCCGACATTGGCCCGCGTCCACCCCCAGTAATTTACTATCCCGTCACAATGCGTTCGTTATGGGACCCAGTCTTGGACCCCCGCCAGGGATACACCGACGGTATAACCAGAAAATGGATTCGAATATCGGGGATGATTTAGCTTGACATAATTTAAAAAGAAATAATCCTTTGGTTTTAGTTGGGGCTGGCATTTGTAAACCGTGAAATAGTGCTGGGAAAAGTGTGTACAGTCGAACCAATTGATTCTTGAGTCACCGTAGAATGGTGTCACAATTAACGTAGTGAAGATTTCCTTTATCAATCAACGGTTGCACTATGACGTTCACTGTGAATAGGTTATATGGTGGGTCAGGAATCTATTAGTTCGATGGTACAGTCAAGGACTTTAATTCATGAACCACCATGGAACCAATTCAAAGTAAACGTCATAGTGTCATTAATTTATCAAGGGAAATCGTTATAATTTTGTCTTTGAAAAGGTTCTGCGACTCATGAATTAAAGTCCTTGACTGTACAATAGGTACAGGGAGTCCATCGACGCCAAGGTAGAAACACTTAGATAGCACTTTAAAATAGACCTTAGAGAGAAAAATACTAGGTCTGCAGAAACGACGACGTCACAAAGAACATTTCATTCATCGCCAGGCGTTTTAGTCGTATAAAAGCCGTATAAAGGTGTCCTACAAGTCGATAAAGGTTATATAATTATTTAAAACGCACGCAAATATAACGTCTGTCAATTAAACCCTGAAACGATACGAAACTCCAACTTGGAACTTAAATATTAACTCAACTACAAGTTCAAAATTCTCTGAATTAGGCGTTTATTTAATTTGGAGTGTACTCGTAGTGACATTTAAAATGTACAGTAAGAACTAACAAGTTCGTAGGAACTCAACGTTTTCGCTAAAGGTGAAATCAGACGGTTCATTTTTCTTTAATTTTCGCCTTTCATTCGGTACTATTCACTCGAAATGACACGTCTGAACACGGAATGAAACAAAACTGTCGAATGAATTCACTAATGAATCGATCCAGCAATGTTGGATCGCTTCACTCGGCATCTTTCATTCGCACTCCGATGAACGACAAATGAATAGTCTGAACTAGAGATGCCACGAATATTCGGCCACTATTCGGTATTCGGCCTATTCGGCCACTTTTCTTACTATTCGGTATTCGGCCGAATATTACGTACTATTCGGCCGAATACCGAATATCTAATCATAGGCAAAAATTACACCACTTTGTATAAAATTTGTATCTATTACCAAATTACAATACTTTAATAAGTGAAATTTATCAGTGGTAAGTTGTGATGAATAAAAACAAGCTTTTCAGTATTTGATTTTGGAAACGATTACGCTTTTCTTAGTAAGTGATAGCAGCGTGCCGTGATGTGATTTACTTGCAATTCAAACAAAAAGTCAAATGGTCGCCCGCCCACCGCCCGCGCACGAGACAGACATGTCGCGACTTGTCGTATTATAATTTAAGAGCTCGGCAAGCATGTAACTTTGTGCCGAATATTCGGTGGCCGAATATTCGGCGCTTCGGCCGACAGCGTTGCCGAATATTCGGTATTCGGTATTCGGCCAAATCACTATTCGTGGCAACTCTAGTCTGAACACCGAATGAACCGTTCACTCGGATTCACCATACTAAACTTATCCCAAGACACGACTTCATTCGACGCCATACTGTCGGAAAAGATTAGTGAATGTTCATTTCTAGCTAAACAGTCTGAACATGGAATGAAAGAAAAATGAAGCAATCACTCGGATGAACGTTCATCCGAATGAACCGTCTGATATCACCTTTACGTTTCGGATAAAAAGAAGTCCGTTCTCCAGACATACATACATACATACATACAATCACGCCTGTGTTCTTAAATGGGGTAGGCAGAGCATACAAAACGTGACACAGTACCATGATTATGACTATTTCACGCTCGCAGCCACTTCTAGCATAGTTTTAGGTTTGCATACAAGGAAGAGGTAGAATAGTGACAGGTTGCTAGCCTGTCCCCTAAAGCATACCTAAGCCTATTTCCTTAGTCCCCTTTTACATCCACGGAAGAAATGGAGGTGTTATTCTATCCCGACACCACACGGGGTACCTACTCACAATAGGTAGCTATTATGGAAAATAGAGATGAGATTATAGACGTATTCAAATTGACACAAGCTCATTTGCGAGTCCCATTCACTGTCAAGCTATTAAGACGCCCCTAAAACAATAAAGCCGCCATTCACGTGGCAGAACGGATTAAAAGTCATCGTCTGAAATGGAGCAATTAAAAAAGAGACTGCGTAAAGGGCGCCACACACGAGCAATTAGCGGGCCCGTGCCAAATGTCGCCTCGTGAATGGGACTGAGTAGGGTGCGATAGTCTTTTGTTTCTGTTTGATTGTTCAGCAAATGAAGTTTGAGTGGTTTTGTTTTTTTAATTTATTCGTCTTTGTGTAATTTTCTTGTAAAATAAACACTGTTTTGAATGGACCAAGACCAATATTAGATACACACAATTAATGTAATAACTTTTGGGATTTTAGTAGACATTATAGTGTTATTAGAGATAAGCGTGGTCTGAAAGAGGATATTGTGACTAGGATAGAAGGCATGTTGCGTTGGTTTGGGCATGTGGAGAGAATGGATGAAGCAAGGATATGTAAGCAAATTTACAAGGGAAATGTGTTAGGGCAAGTTGGTCGAGGGCGCCCTCGAAGAACGTATATCGATCAGATCGGGGATGTTCTAAAGAGAGGCCAAATTAGGAGTACCTGAAACCGTCGAGCGTGTATGACGAGAGTAATGAATAAATGAAGCGAGAGTAGTATGTCAGAATAGGAGCGAATGGCGCTCTGTTGTCTCTGAATACCCTGCAGGGAATATGGCGTGACGTTTATGTATGTATTATGTATGTAGTCATAGCCATTGAACCTTCTAAATGTTTTACCTTTTCAACATAGGACTTCAGACAAGTTACATACATACATAGGAGAATAACATAAGCAAATAAAAACGTTCCATTGCATTGTAAATCACTTTATCCTCGACGAGAAATGTTTTTGTTTTGAGCGTACTCGTTTTACGCTCAATTTCAATTATTATTGTTTGCATTTTCCTTCGAGCGAGAAATCACATTTGAATTTGTTACAATAAACGTTTTATTTCTACTGAAATGTGGAAGGGATCGAATACGAGCTGAGGTTGATGTATACTATTTAGTATATTATTTACTGTCGTTGCGAAGAATAAAAAGGGGTTAGTAATACTTGCGACTAATATTTAAAGGACCCATTGGATCTTACTTTTTTATTACGCCGGTGTTTATTAAATTTGAAAACCCCAAAATGAATTTTAGCCAATAGTTTTGTGATTTGTTTTTGTATGTATGAATGGTGGTTATATATTGGTGATGTGACCAGGATAAGTTTTCGCTTGTATTTTTTGTTCACACTTTTCTCACAATTTTAAGTCTAAGTAATCTTACCACTTCTACCATTCCGTTTGATATTTCATTTGGCATACCTGTAACAAAAAACGAGGAACAAATTAGTTACAAAATCAATTTATAAAAAAAAATTCGGAGCCAGTATATTTTCAGTACCTATAGATTCGTAATTTTATCTAACATACCTATAGGTTTTGAGATTCATCAGGACATTTCTCATGACCTTTCGTCTTAGGCTGCCATCTAAAATAATCTCAAGATTTCATACGTTGCAATTGCAATGTGATCAAAACGTCTCTAAAATTTACAAACTTTGGTACTTTCTTGCGCGAATCATACTATTTTTAGGGAAAAAGTAATTATGATATTAAAGTTATTTCCAAAACATCATCTAAATTTGTGCAACGGTTTCTCCTTAAAGACCTACAGAGACAATAAAACATAATCATAATATAATTAACACAGATCAGTTTCATTTCTTCATACCTACTAAACAACGCTAGTACTTCATTGTCATAACACCTCCAAGTTATGTCAAAACGCCCTACATTTACAAATTATGTCAGTGCCATCACAACGACCCCCTAATTCCGCACACACACATGCAAACTCGCTAATTCCATTTTATACCGTAATATATTTTCAGGCCATTTCACCACTATATCTGAGCCAAATACAATGATAGAAGGAATAAGAATATATAAGGGTCTATAAGCGCGAGCTGCCCGCGAAGATAAATATGACGAATTATTATGTTCGAAAGGGTGAGCGGGTGAGGGTATGAGCGTAGCGGAGGCAGGAGCGGGAGCGAGTAGCGGGGATAGTAATGACTGCGTATTAAGTGTGGTAGCCAATTTTAGATTTAACGAAGTATAAGCTAAAAAGATAGAATATAATGGCAACTTTATAGAATCCCTAATAGAATCTCTACCTGTTAATTAATAAAGAGGAGCACATTTTCGATAATTTCTATATTCTTAAATCACTTCACCATTTCTTTTGAGGATTTCGTAAGAGTCGATAAAGGATTAGGTTTAGGCATGCTTTAGGCAACAGGTTAACAACCTGTCACTATTATACTATCTCTACCATCTGTTTTCAAACCTAAAGCTGCTAGAAGCGTTGAAATAGTCATAATCATGGTTTTGCCTAAGTACGTAATGTTTCGTGTGCTCTGTCTACTTCATTTGAGAACATAGGCGTGATTGTATGTACTAAATATATTACTGTGACGTAGAATGTTTTTTTTTTTACCTGTTTTGTCATTATTCCTTGTCACAATACCCCTTGATAGTGATGACTTTTTTCAACAAGGCGATGTTCTGCAATGTATGACACTGTAGCGAACAAGCAATATAAAAACGCTATACGCTCCGCTTATGACCACATCCTCACCACTCTAAGAAAGAATCTTGTACATTCAAAGTACGTAGAGCGAATATTTCCACGGAAAGTGACATTCCCTGTAGCCGTCATTGGTTTGTTTTTCCTTTTCTATGTCTGATATTTTAGGGCGGAAAGCTTTTTCAAGTCTTTTGACCTTTAAGAATATACATAATGGTCTATTAAGAGTATTAGAATCATATTCTGTGGATATAATAGTCCATTAATATTATATTAAAGGTCAAAGATTCAGTGAAATAAGCTGTAGGTTTCTTTGGTTTAATCATTTATTTGTACACGTGGCCTAATGGTTTGACTTGTGACCTCTCACGCAGAGGGTCGCGGGTTTAAATCCCAGGCTCGCTTTTCTGAATTTTTCGAAATGGGCATGCATGGGAACTGTAGCCCAAGCTCTTTCATACTGAGAGGAAGCCTGTGACAAGCAGTGGGACGTATTTAGGATGAATTATTACTATTATTCAGTTGTTATACGAGATTCCGTGTGCGTAGAATTCGATTTCAAAAAGTCATACCAAAAAAAATGGTGAAAATGCGAATGGAAATTATGCAACTTAGATAGGTATAACGACTTTAGGAAAGTGCTCTAAACAATTCTATTGAATTAGAAACGTTTAAGTTTCTAACAAAATAAGGAAAAAATACAAGGCAAGTCGCAGGGCGCAACATTAAGCTAATAAATCCTTCTATTATAACGCATAGGGCCTCTGGGAATTGCGAATTAATATACCTTGTTTGCTTCCAGAAATATAAGGCGGTTAGAATAACGCTGGACTGAGATTGGTGGTACTTTTAGGTATAATTCGAAATAGGTCAAGTTTGAACAAGTTTAATAAGATAAGAGTAATAGCAGGGGTTGTCTCGTCATACCAGATAGCATCAAGCGAGACTAGTCGCGCGCGAGAGAGATTATACCTCTTAAAGGCGTGAGAAACCGACATACTATGTATCGCGCGTGAATGCCATTATTGTTTACTATATTATTTTGTTATGTATTACCTACTCTGCAGTAATTTTTGAACACTATGCAGAATTGCGAATAGAAAGAGACAACAATGGCTTCACTAATTACCGTTTTATTCGTTGGCAGAAACGTCGAGAGGTAATAAAATTAAAGCTTGACAAAGTCCCGCGTACATATTCAAATGTGAGTGAGAATCACGAAAGTTTAAAACATTATAAGGATTCCAAATTATTACATTTAAAACTACACACAAAATTCCCCTATTCCCTGAATTGTAGGCAGAGACCACTTTATTCGCTTTTATTGTAACCTTATACGTCCAAAGCTCATCAGTACCACCCAAAAATTTAAAAACGAATTCCCAAATGCAAAATTGTTTACGGAAGGCCCCTCCATTTTTTAATTCTTCCAAACCATTACCTTGCCCTAATTCCGGTAATTGGCGAAAACTGTTCACAACCTTTTAACTAATTAATTTCTCGGTATTAATAATTTGATCAAAAATAAATTTTCGCACTGGAGTTAATTGTCGGTCTCAGGAAATTTTATTTGGATGTCGTAATTTTAGGTCTTGGAATAAAGTAATTAGAATTAGACTAAAACAATTTTATTATTCCTTGGTGTTTTCAAGTTTAGAGTTATACCTCTTCATATCTTCAAAACAGACAAAAAATTCGTAAAATGAGTAAGTAAAAGTTGCAAACTAGGACTCGAACCCACGACCCTTTGATTTTAAGGCGTAATAAAAGTCATGTTCCAGTTAAACTATGAATAGCTTAGTTGACCAAAGACAGAAAAAAGACAAATCATAACTTTTAACATATTATTCTGAAGTGAGTCTTGAAACACAACGAGACGTCGATTTCCAGTTTAGACCGTTATGCCGTCCTTTCCCGTACCTTCACACAAAACCAAAAGAAACTTTAAAACCCATCAAGTTCTAACCTCAAACTTTTAATAGCTTAATCCAAGCAAAAGGGAAGAAGTTTTTTTAAAAGCAAAGAGCCGCGTCTCCAATGATTTATCCTTAGCCCGAGGATAGATAACTCGCGATAAACCCGAGTAGGTAGAGAGACTTTTAATAAAAATATGCCGGCATTCTGGTAGGATATTTCAGCAGATTTGTATATAAAATTCAAATGGTTAGTACTACAGTATATGCAGGAACTTCGTGCATGCATTACCATGACGCCTGCATTTTTAAAAGGGAGATACAATAGTGACAGGTTACTAGTTTGTTGTTGTCTTACGACATCCACGGAAGAATTGGAAAGGCGTTATTCTAAACTCGACAACAAAGGTTACACAGACAGAAACAGCACAAATTTTGGTTTTCCTTTAGTATACCTTTACCTACTTTTTTTTTCGTTTAATATCGGAACTTTTAGTGATTTAAAGATAGCTAGATTTCCATTTTAAGATATTTAGTTCCGAAGTTTTCTGTTATGAAATATAAAGTCCTATGTAACATAGGTTACTTTTTATCCCAGAAAAAAATGCATAGAACCTTAGATTGAAGTAACTGACTTTAACGCAAAAGGAGTCAGGCAAAAAGCTAGTTCAACAAAAGAATAAAAAACCGTTAAGAGCGACATTTTCCCAACTCGTCCCAAGTATCTAATCTCAAAATTCAAAGTACCGATATGGAGCCGAGATGGGCAAAGTTCTGTTGCACCCCTCAGTTAGCCCATTATGCGGGGGCTAATAAGAGGGACTTTTTAATATTTTAGAAAAGAGTTTGTATCGAGCGGTCGCTTTAAATTGGATTTCTGTACTTTTTATTAGGGTCTAATGGGGGTATTTGTAGGATATATCGTGTTTTAAGTTTGACGAAAAGACGAGTGAGATTTTTAGAGTTTAAGGTTTTTAGCTAACTTTGGGTTTCGATGATAAATATAGTCTAATAAAACACATACAACCTCGCATATGTTCCCAAACGGTGTAGGCAGAGCACACGAAACGTGACATAGACAAAATCATGATTAAGACTACTTCACGCTTTGCAGCCATTTCTAGCAAAAAAAACATGCCAGTATTTCGAAATGAGACAAGCACACAACCTTACATAGTTAAAACTATTATTTTTTGTTTCTTTATCATTTTAAGCATAGTTGAGGGACATTAATGACAGGTTTCTAGTCTGTCGCTACAAGCATATTTAAACTCATTTCCTTAGTCGCCTCTAACAACATCCACAATAGAAATGAAGAGGTGATTTTCTAAACCCGAACCACACGGGAAAAACTTGAAAGAAATCAAACTAATCTTGATTTAAAGACGTCAGTTTATCCGTTCAACTTCATGAATGATTCTCACTGTAGTTCTAATTTTTCAAACACATGTTATAATTTTGTTCCTCAGTCATAAAACCAAAGATATCTTACCTATCTTTAAGGCCATTGATACACATAAAAAGCCCATTCACAGCCGTATAAACACATCGACACATATAAAGCGGTCCCGGTTCCGTAGTAACCGCCAATAAGTCGTTACAGAACCCTACGGAACGCCACCGCATCGGAACCCACAGTACGGAACCCTAATATATCCTGGGAAACGGGAATAAATCAGGACTGACGATATAATGGCTTTTTGAACTGATTCCGGCGATATTGCGTTTTCAAGTACAATATGTTTTGATTGTGAGTTTGAGCAGAAAAATTGATCGTATTGTTTTACTTGACGGCAAAGAGAACTTATAAGTTTTACATACATACATACAGTCACGAACGCAATTTAGACGTGTAATCAATGACTGATGTGACCGACTAGATGTCAGCTATTGGATTAGTATTACACGACCAAGTTAAAACATAGGTAAGTGGTTCAACAATCCCTGTTCGCGATAGTTCAGGTATGGTGATATAGGGCGCTTGTGCACTGCCATGAATTTTACGGTCCGGCCGTCCGGGTTTTAACAGACTGTCGCGCCGTCCCGCTCACGTAAATATTATTTAATGTAAGAGCAAGCGAGACGAGACCTTAAGTAAAAAGACGGACCGTAGTTTTATGATAGTGCACAATCGCCCATACACACATACATTCAATCAAGCTTACGTTCTCAAATGGAGTAGGCAGAGCACACGAAAAGTGACACATATTTCTAGGTTTGAAAACAGATAGAAGAGGTAGTATAATAATGACAGGTTTCTAGACTGTAGTCTAAATCATACCTAAACCTATTTACTTTGTTGCCTCGCGTAGCGTACCTAATGTAGGTAAATTGTACAAAAAACTGATTCCAAACCGTAAATACAATTCTACGGCACGAAAATCTTCCCCGGAATTATTCAAAGTCTCATATCTCGGCTAATAGCGTAAGTAATTATTCGCAAAACTTGGAAGGAATTAAAATCTCATCGCGAATAGTGACCGAGTTCCCTCTGAAAAGCAAACGGGATTAACTCCGATGTATTCTAGTGTGAGAGTTTGAGGTTCTTTTCGGGTTGTTGTAAAGGCATTTCGATTTTGACGATTATTTTGGATAGCGTTTGAAATGACAATTTGAGGAAGTTTTTTGGTCGGGACATTTTTAGTTGTCAAGTTTGAAGTTTTCAACGTTATGTTTCCAAATTATTCCTTGTATTTAATTCTGCGATAAAGGCATTTATAAATAACAGTTTTTGACAATATTGACCGGGAATAACAGTTAACTTCGACAGATTTTTCTCAGTGTAACGTTTAAAGTCAATTATAATTAAAATAGCAAATCTCTTTTGCGCAAACGTTTACGACACATTTAAAATACAATAAAAGAGTGTGTAATTATAATTTAGTATTCAATTCCCATCGATCAATTAACTTCGTGCCCGAACGACTTCATCCTCACCGACCTCAAGCTCCTACACTACAGGGAAAGTTGTGAAATTTATTTCCCCTCGTGAAGTTGGATTGGCTCGTATATTGATGGTGGTGAATTAAGTGGGAGGTGAAAAAATATGTTTATGTGTGAGCGTTTGAAGTCGAGGTATTTGGAACGATCTGATGTCAATTGCTTGTGATTTCGTCCGGGTTTTGCGTGATTTTTTGTATGGTTTTGATTTTTTGTGAATAGATCTGGCTAAGCGTTTAGAAGGTTTTCAGTTCCGAGCTTTTTCGTGGTAAATGTTTTCCCTAACTTTACTGGACTATTTTCCAATACCATGAGTTGATTTTATCCTGAAACTAAAGGAATTTTAGAGTTGTAACAAAAATTATCTTACCGATGTTTTCATGGGATGATCTTAGAATATATATTATATGTAACTACACGCAACATAAGTCTAGCCGCCTCTCACCACATCCATGCAAGAAATATAATAGAACTATTCCAAACCTGACACTACACAATACAAGGTTTCAAAATCAAATTACCTATCAATCTAAACAACAACACAACATCAAGCTCCTGCTTCCCGCCCAACAAGTGTCCAAGATTTTTAATACCCCGGCTTATATATTTATCAAGTTAACAAGCACATAAGTCAAACGTCAATACCTCCCCCGCCACGGGCCCATTACCGATTCCCGGGACGTCCCGCGAGTTATTTGGCCAGGTATTTTGCGTTAATAAAATGTGAACGTTTAGAATTTTAAGTCCTTATCTGCTAGGGTAGCGATGGCAGAATATGTTTCCGATCACAAGTTATTTGAAAGTTGTAGTGGACTAGCGACCCGCTCCGGCTTCGCAAGCAATGCCAATTTATTTGGTTAAATATACTATATTGTATTGTATTGTATTGTATGACTCTTTATTGTACATAAAACAATTACAAAAAACAAGGAACAGGACAACAACTTAAATGTACAAAGGCGAACTTATCCCCGAGGGGATCTCTGCCAGTTAACCTTACTTACTATAGATACGAGAATCCGTGTGGTATCGAGATATAATAACACCTCTCCATTTCTTCCATGGATGTCGTAAGAGGCGACTAAGGAAAAAGGTTTAGGTATCCTTTAGGCGACAGGCTAGCAAACTGTCACTTCTACATCTTCCATCTGTTTTCAAACTTAACATTATGCTAGAAGTGCGGAGTGTAAAATAGTCATAATCATGGTTTTGTCTGTCATGTTTCGTTTGCTCTGCCTGCCCCATTTGGTGACATAGTCGTGACTGTATGTATGTAGTTGCCTAAGACAGCTTTATTTAAACTGTATTCCCATGCCAAACGATTACGATCAGTATACGGAGCTGTAATGCTTCCATTGATTCTCCGTGAGATCACGCCATCATATAACAGTATGTCTTATGTTAACTGTTATGTTTCTATTAGATCAAGACCCTTATGACTCATACATTTATCAGGCATTTTTTGCTTTATTTTAGCTTAAGGAGACACCTTTCAGCTTTAAGTATACATTCCATTTGCTTGAATTGACAAGTAAATAAAACTATGTTTATTTCACATTTCGTGACTACTTTTAGATTCAGTTATAGAGGTTCATAGAGACAAATTGCTAAGCTTGTTTCTTGGGGCGTTTATTTCACAAGTCGGCTCTTACAACCGCGAAAGAATTGAAGAGATGTTATTCTAAACCCATCACTGCGGGGTTTCAAAAAGTCAAACATCACCTTTAAAGTTTATCTTACTTGATTGCCTACCAATATCATTCTGCAGAACTCCTAAAGCGATATTATACTACCCTGATATTTAAACAGAGCTTCAAACTTTAAATCAGCTGATAAGATCCAACTGTCTTGCGGTTTGTCCTAAATTCTGGTCCTCTGGCGATAAGGTGTCAAACATAGGCAACTTGGTGGGCAGTGTTTTGTCAAAACGTACAACTGTATTGACTTTTGGATTATAAGTCGGACATAATTTGTTGTATCGCTCAACTGTGTTTACTTCTGGGTGATAAGTTGGTCAAGTGGTATGTTGAATCTTTCAACTGTATTGACTTAAAGAGTATAAATAGGTGGAAGGTGCGTGACGTAACAACAACTAAGGGTATATGATTAGAAGTCGGTAAATATCATATTGTTGTATCGCTCAATTGTATTTAGTTTTGGGTGATATTTTGGTCAAGTTTTATGTTATATCTTTAAACCGTATTGACTTAAAGAGCATAAGCAGGTGATATACAAGTAATGAAATGTAAGCTAAGGAGAATGTTTCAAAGTATATGTATTTTTAATTATTGGCTTTAAAAAAAGGAATGCTTCATGTTGATAATTTATCACTCAAATTTTACATTTTCTAAACATTTGATAAAATGTATTCCTGCAACATTTGAATGATTATTTTGCCGACTGTACGGCACAGTAATTGCTCCATCAGGGAGGCCCGAAATTTGTAATTTACATCCAATTTGTAAGTAATTGTATTTGCTTTATTGACAAAGTATTGAATTCATAAATATTTAGCAGCAATAATTAAGAAGCAATTGAGTTAATGTTGCACCCAGAGACAAACAAGAATTAGAATTAATATATTCACTTCAAATTATACATCATAGTCTCCTCAATTTGAGTATTTTTTTACAATACTTTTATTTACCTACTTTTTATTTATTTTTAATGCCTACTACTAAAGTTTCTTGACGCAGTTTTTTGTTACAGATAAAAAAGTTAAAGAGCTCTTGAGATCCTATTAATAAAAAAAATCCTATGTAATGAACTTTATTATTTTGAAAGACAGTTTGTATCCTTCTGAAAGAGAGTTTAAAAATTGTCTCAGATAACAGTGTTTAGTTGTTGCCAGCTTTTTATTTAAAATCTTCGATGTCTAAAGCAAGTGTTAATTAACTGTGACATGTATGATTTCATTTATCCTGAATAATCTGCCGTGTGGTGTCGAGGTTAGAATAACACCGCTCCATTTTTTAGCAGATGTCGTAAGAGACGACTAAGGAAATAGCTTAACGTTAACATATTTATATATAACATGTATATGTGTTCAAAATTGTCGACCGAACCAGAAAATTACTATTGCTTTCGTTGTTTTACTGAGTCCCAATGTTCATAAGAGTATTTGTTTGTTGTAACATTTCATAATAAGCTGGACGTTTTGCACAAATCCGCAAACAATGCGAAGTAATAAAGATAGTATTTCTTAACAATAACAATATTTCGCCCAATTGTAACATAACTTAGAGACAAAGGAATCTAATCTGGAGGCCAGCCCTATGCTCTGTAGGGTTGGCACACCAAAGTTCGGAATAATAGAAAAAACAATTGAACAGTAAAAAAAAAAAAAAAAGTACAATTGTAGTTATTACAGAGGTCTTTTGAAACACAAAATCATGATAATTTTGCGTTTTGGACCTACTTTCAGCAATTTAATTATAATTTAGATCAATCTAAATTTAGTAAAATAGTAAAATGTAGTAAAATATGGTAGATTAGATTTGATTAGATTTATTTATTTCAATTTTAAAATCACATTATACCTAATTTACATGTCAGATACAAGTAATTCACAAAAAGATCGTCAAACTATACTATATTAGATACTTAGAGGTCTGGGATTTGAACCCACAACATTCAGCATGAGAGGCCACGGGTTTTTGGTTTGTCAGGTTTGTGGGTTAAATTTGACGTCACAACGGAACAGTTGCCAATAAGTTTAACTGCGACTGAAGACATTAACGCAGGTGCAAATTTTGCCCACACAATAACGGTCACTTTTGCAACCTTAATAAACATATAATCACGCCTGTAATACCAAACGGGGTAGGCAGAGCACACGACACATGGGAAAGACAAAACAATGACTATTTATCGGGTGTCCCTCGAGATCCCTAACATCGTTTGTCATAAAATCATTTGCCCGAACTGTTTTGTCCTAATGGGCATTAGCCCTAACGATCACATGCCATAATAATCTTGTTCCATAATTCTAAAATAGTCAGGAATCAATTAGGCAGGGTAGAAATCAAATAGGTTAGGTTTATTTTATGACCATAAATAGCGAGCGAAGCGAGCGGAGCGCCAAAACAATCGTTTCTGAAATAAAATGTTTAGGGAAACTAAAAATATGGCATATGAGTTTTATGGCAAATGATCATTATGACATAAAACGTAAGGGAATATAAAAATAGGTGAAAAACTTTAGGGATCCAGATATAGATCCCTATTTATCGCAGCCACTTTTAGCATAATTTTAGGTTCAAAAACAGATAGAAGAGGTATAATAGCGACAGGGCAACCTGTCCAAAGCACACCTTAACCTATTTCCTCAGTCGCCTTTAACATCCACGGAAGAAAGGAGAACAATTCTATCACACAGGTTAAAAAACATACATACATCACGCCTGTATTCCCAAATGGGGTAGGCAGAGCACACGAAACGCTACGTAGACGAAACTATGACTTTTATGACGAAGCTATGGCTACGTATAGAATATACATTTTTTTATTTACAGTTGGCAGGTTGGTCTAGTCTATTCGTTGTCTAGTACCCATAACACAGGCATTAAATTGCCTAATTTGGGACTAGGTGATTGGTGTGAATTGTCCAGTGATATTTATTTACATACATACATACAATCACGCCTGTAATCCCAAACGGGGTAGGCAGAGCACACAAAACGCTACATAGACAAAACGTTTTGTGGCCACTTCTAGCATAATAGTTTTAGGTTTTGAGATGGCAGGTATAATAGTGACAGGTTGCTAGCCTGTCGCCTAAAGTACACCTTGACCTATGTCCTTAGTCGCCTCTTACGACATCCATGGAAGAAATGGAGAGGTGTTATTCTAAACCCGACACCACACGGGCTATTTATTTATTTATTTATATTTATTTATAACAGTGACAGGGTTGCTAGTGGTAGGTTAAATAACCTCGATAAAAAACGGAAATCGGTAACCCTATACAATTGTAACATTAATAAGGGTTTCGTTTCCCCGTTGTTTTCATTCCTTCACTGAGATATATTGCTTGCCTATCTCTGCAGTTTATCATTAGCCCCCCTTTAGGGTAGCCCGTGCCCCCTTTAGGGGGTGGGTTTAGGCACAGACTTACATCGAAATAGATACCGCGAATTGTATGAAAACCAAGCGTGTCACTTTTTCCCGTATATCCCATGTGGTTTAGAATAACACCTCTCCATTTCTTCCGTGGATGTCGTGAGAGGCGACTAAGGACAAAGGTTAAGGTATCCTTTAGGCAACAGGTTAGCAACCTGTCACTATTGTACCTGCCAGCTCAAAATCTTATGTTAAAAATGGCCACAAAACGTGAAATGGTCGTCGTTTTATCTATGTAGCGTTTTGTGAGCTCTGCCTACGCCGTCTGGGAATACAGTCGTGATTGTATGTATGTATGTCACTTTGTCTCTACTTATTGTAACGCCACATGAGCGGTTTAGTGACGGGAATCGACAATCCAAGTGAAACCGATTCAAAGATGACGCCGCCTTCAAATTGTCCTGTCTCTACAGTTAAACCTAATGTAAGTGGTACAAAACTAATTGAAATCGCGTCAAAGGAAGCATTGCTCTCCCTTTTGGCTTCCTTTGGCACGCTAAGTACAGTCACGAACCGGGATTGTTGAGCCAGTTGCCACTGTTCGCAATTTAGACGTGTAATCAATGACCGATGTGACCGACTAGATGTCAGCTATTGGATTAGTATTACACGACCAAATTACAAACATAGGTGGCTTAACAATCCCGGTTCGTGACTGTACATACAGTTGAGTCATCTATTTCGATGTAAGTCTGTGGGTTTAGGGCCCAGAAGTTCGTCTTAGTCTACATGTATAAGTTTAAACGTGTGTGTTTAGGCCAGGACCTAAATGTTAATGTTGTGGTCAAAAGTTAACAGCATGGGATTAGACCGGCTAAAATTAACTAGGTTTGTTGTAAGTTGTGGTTATTTAATTTGGCAGCCTATTTGGTCCTTAAAATAGTAAATTTAAGAGTTGCTGTTTTTCTTTTCTTACAATGTCGTGGCATAGGTGATCGTGGTTCGCTACCGCTCTGCTATCAGAACAGGACACGATTGCGTGATATAGCTGCCCTTGGGTAACTAACACAAGTTTTACTTGTATTTTTCTTAAGTTCATGTAAAAGTGCTCTTAGGAGCATGTCAGACTATGTTGAACATAGTGCAAAAACAATCAAAATGCAACATATATGTTGCAATAGCGTGATGTCGGGTTAGGCAGAACAGCCTTCCATTTTTCCTGTTGATATCCTAAGAGGCTGAAAAATAGGTTTAGGAATGTTTTAGGCGACAAATTATAATGACGGTCACTATTATGCCTCTTTCGTCAATTGTTTTTCTCATTGGTTACGACGGAAACAGTCAACTTTGTCTATGCAATGTTTCTTCTGATCTACCTACCCCAATTGGGAGACAGACGTCATTATTTTCCATAGCATATCTATAGCAACAGTTCCATTCACGCATGCAAATTCAAGCCTGTTGTCGCATCATATAGCAGTCTTATAACAGTCATATAACATGCTAAGACATTCACAGCATACGGCCCCCGTTTGGCGTGAACCGAGCATTAATATAATGACTCTGTCTGGCGAGGCGAACGCAACGTAACCGCAGGATATATGTTACAGCTACAAGCGTTGTAACCGCTACTTGGGAGCTGTTATATGACTAGTTCTTAATTGGAATATCGAATATGTAACTCAGATGGGGTAGCAGAGCACACTGAACTTTACGCAGTAAAGTCGTGACCACTACGTTTCGTGATAATTTCTAGAATAATCCTCATTTTTAATTTAGGTGAAATATGTGGATAATGCGTGCGGACAGATCGGAGGTCAGATGATAGGCTGCAATACAGCTCGAAACATGTCGAGTAAGTTCCATTTAAGATGTAAGTTATTTGTTTATTTAATTATACATACACGCCAGTATTCTCACATGAGGTAGGCAGAGCACACGAAACGCTACATAGACAAAACCTTGACTCCACGTTTTGCGACCACTTCTAGGATATTTTTTAGGTTTCTAGTTGGCAGGTATACTAATGACAGGTTTCTGGCATGTCGCCTAAAATATACTTCAACACCTTAGTCGCCACTTACGTCATCCACGGAAGAAAGGGAGAGGTGTTATACTAAATCCGACACCACACAAAATTACTCATCATTGCATAAAAGTAAGTACAACAATATTGAACCCACATGCACCCCAAAATGACGTAATAAACTGACACAACCGAAAGCTTCATAACAGACGTATATAAGACGGTTATACGACTAAATAATTTACTATTATGCGGCCATTAATAATAATAGTGCGTTATCTGGAGAAGTTGATTACACGGAGCTTTCGACATGTTTTGCTTGTGGAAACGAAGATATTTTCTGTACTGGAAGCGTATATTTAGTTTTATTTGTTTTAGCACACGATCACAATCACAATCATGGTGTATTTTTCCAAATCGAGAAGGCAGATCTCGGGAAAATTTTTGCGTACTTTAAGGTCTAAAAGCAGGAAAGTGGTATAAAATGAGAGGATCCTGGCTTTTCGTCTGAAGCATGGCCTATTACGACATCCATGGAAGAGATGGAGAGGTGTGATTCTAACCCGAGGCAGGGAAAGTCCTTTTTTTAGCGCGATGTGAGGTTATAACTTTGAGGAGTTAGGTGTAAGTATGCTTTTAGTGACAGACTAGAAACCTGTCACTATTATACCTCTTTAATCTATATAAAATATATATGAAAGATGGGTATTAAGTTTAACTTCATTTGGAAATACAGAAATAATATGATTATAAGTACACCTATAAGTATTCTTTCAATTGTTTAGCAAATAGTCTCTTATATTTCCATTAGCGTAGATGTCCATAAAGACGCATTTAGTCCTCCGCTACATCTTTGTACCGGGTATAATAATATCGAACAATGTTGTACAGTTTCAGGCAATATTAGACTTTATTAACAATGGACTTTGTTAACTTTAATTGGGCATTATTTTAATTTTCCCTCACGATAAAGCTCCTTGGCGAAGTTCGTAAGGTAGCTTTATTATTTTATTACTTCGGATACCTGTTTTTTATTTATTTTACGTTTAAATATTATTTTAGTATCCGAAGCATAAAATCGTTCAACGAGCAATAGAGCTATGCCACAGCATAAGCAAAATCAGGGACAATTTTCACGAGATTCGCAAGACGTGGTAAAGAAAGGCGATAGGCTGGCAAGTACTAGCAACCTGTCACTAAAACCTCAAAGTCTGCTACTATACAGGGTGGAAAGTTTCAATGGGCCCTGGAGGGAAACTGCTCTAAGCATCTGCTCTGCGCGATTAAGTCCCGCGTTCATACATATAAATATGAACTGCTCTAAATCCTTGAGTTAGCTAATTTTATTGAAAGGAAACATTCCTTTATTTTTAAAAAGAAACAAAACTGCATTAAAAGATTTTTAAAATTTTGCTTGTCTCAACCGGGAATCGAACCAACTAAAATTAAAAAAAAAAAAATTTGCTGTTTTATTATATAATAGATTTGTATATACAAATCGGTAGGACTATTGTTTAGGATAAAATTTGTCTAAGAAATATTTGGTCTTACACTTAGATAAGTACGAGATATCCAAAAAGTAGTAAGTTAGAGTTGTTCCCCTCTAGGGCCCATTAAAACTTTCCACCCTGTATAATATGTAAACGGCTAAGAAACGTGGAAAAGTCTCAGTTTTGAATATGATACGTTTTGTGTGCTCAGCCTACCGCATTTAGAAACACAGGTATGATGTATAAAAGTTTATTTACAAAAAAAATCCACATTCAATTCGTTGGATCAAAGTACACGATAGAAAGCGACTAACTGTACCATCGCGAACTGGGATTGTTGAGCCACTTACCTATGTTTGTAACTTGGTCGTGTAATACTAATCCAATAGATAACATCTGTCAGTCACATCGGTCATTGATTACACGTCTAAATTGCGAACGGTGGCAAGTGGCTCAACAATCCCTGTTCGTGACTGTACCTCACATTATGAGGTATGAAATCTCAAACTCAAGGATCAAACTCATGATTTATTACTATAGTTTGATCGATCCTCGGATTAAAGCCAAGTCGCCATTTAGCATAATTACCTAAAGCCTAATTGTCTGAGACTAAGCCATAATAATTTATAGGCCATTTGAATATAATTAACACATAGGTATCGATATCTCAATAATAATTAGCGAAGAGTATTTTATATTAGCCGTTCATTAAAGAATCGTATGGTGTCAGGTTTAGAATAATACCACTCCATTTTTCCGTGGATGTCGTTAGAGCCATAGAGGCGACTAATGAAATAGGTTAAGTATACTTTATGCGACAGGCTAAAAACCTATGACTCTTCCATCAATGTTTAAACCTGGCAAAATAGTGGGGGTAAGCCTATGTATTGTTTCGCGAGCTCTGCCCATCCATCCCATTTTGGAATACAAGTCTAATTTTCGATCGCTAATTGTGTCTAATTTATTTCAAAATGAGCTTAACTCGATATAAAATGCAAAATTATCCGTATTTCCCATATGTTTTGCTTCCGAATTCAGCTAAGTTTAAGAGTATAACATGATAGGAATAGCATGATCATTACTCAGCTATAGCCAAGACTTAGCGCGATAAAGCGCAGTAGGTCGGGGTTTACATTTTATATTCCGGATTTATGGGAGGGCGATAAATTTTACGGCGTGGAAACTTCGGAGTCGAGAAAACATGCCCAAGGCGGTAGAACAGCCTATGCAGAGGCGACAAAACGCTCGGTTTTGTAAAAAAAAAAAAACTATTTTTTTTGTTATATTTTATTTTGATTATTGGTAACTTTTGTTTATAATTAATTTATTTATTTTGTAATTATTTTACTCTGTTTTGAAAAAAATACTTTCTGCCAAGTTTCTTCCGGAGCATTCTTCTTGGCAATGATGGTCTTTCCGAAGCGCTGGTAGACTCAAAAATGACGTGTAAAAGTGCTCTTAGGAGCCTATTTGCATAAATAAAGTTTTGAATTTTGAATTTTGGTTTTAACTAAAGTTGCTATGAATAGTGATTTGGCTGAATATCGAATATTTGGCAACGCTGTCGGTTGAACCGAAGGATATATGGGACAAATGATACGGTTGTGACGCGCGTATAGCAATGCAAATATAATCCAAGTCGCGACCTGTCTCCATGGTATCATTTATGACGAAAAACGTAATTTTTTGATGAATTTTACTATTTAAAGTATTGTAATTTGGTAATATTATGTGATTCCGAGGCGAAATCATAGGAAGGTAGCAGAATGATGGCAATACTTTTACAGTTGAATGAACACTAAATATAAATAGTGCATAGGCGAGATAATTACGAGTTTTCTTAAAGTAATGATGAAATCACAAAAAAGTCAATGTAATGTTAAATTATACGTCCAATATAACTAAACCGTCTGTCTATATTTAAAGCGTTTAAAACGCTGATTTTAAGCAAAACCGCGCTGATATTCCACAACTGCGTTGGTTGTCCTCTCTCTCCGCGGTACAGTCAACAAAGCCTCTTAATTAAAATTTAGCAAGCAATAATAAACAGATATTTGTGCGGACTGTATTATAACGCAGAAAATATAAGTGGGTGTTGATATAACAGGAAAGTAGGTCACTTTTACAGGTCGCGTCAAAAGAAAAGGAAGTATTGTCACCAGTGAATGTTACTTTGATTGCTTTTTCTATGCTAAAGTAGAGGACTAAATTCAATATGACATTAATTCAAAAAGGTCTCCGGTACAGTATTCCCAAGAAAATAAGTCACATCGGCTGTAAACGTCTGCGTCGAGAACTACTACTATAACTAATATTACTAAAGTAATAGTGATGGGTTGCTAGCCTGTCACCTAAAGCATACCTAAACCTATTTCTTTCGTAGCGTTTACGACATTCACGGAAGGAATGGAAGTGCTGTTCCAAATCCGACACCACACTGGCAAAAGTCCGCTAAACATCAAGGAAAACAGTAAAAGCAATTTTTGTCGAGAATAACCAGTAGCTTCCTGTAATTTTCTGACGTTTCTAGTTAGACAGTGACAGGTATATTCCATCTCGCACACATTTCTACTCCTCGCTGTGCTAAGCTAGTAGGTACTGCCTAGTATTACAGGTTATAGAAAGACAATTGCAGTTTCCTAAAATTAGCACTCCCTGTAGCTAAAATTGATCCGCGTTTTGTCCTTCGTTTACCGTGTGGTGCCGTAAGAGTCGACTCTGGGAAAGGGTTAGTGTATTGTGGGCGATGGGCTAGCAACCTGTCACTGCAATATCACGTTTGACCATCTGGTTACCCTCAAGTTGCTAAACGTGGTACTGGATTTTTGAATTCATGTGCTCTGCCTACCCATGGGAATACAGGCGTGAGAATATGTATGTATGTATGTTTTGTCCTCTTCACACGAAAACTAACAGACTGAGACGCAACCACAACTCCAGGCCAAGTCCGCACTAACCCCAAACTAAAGAAAACACCCAAAGTTCAAAATAAACCAATATTCATTATTCAAGGTTTGCATCCCCCGAGGGAGTTTCCAAGTTTTTTTTTCTTAACAAAAAGAAAGATTGATAGCTTTAACCTTCTGCCGACATGCAGAAAAGTTTCGACGAGACATACGGACGATATGTTCGGGTTGTAAGTGTTTTTTTTTTTGTTCTGTGGTGTCGAGTTTAGAGTTTCCTTCCTTGGATGTCATAAGAGGGGAGTAAGGATGTAGGTTTAGCTATGCTAAGGACAGTCTAGCAACCTGTCACTATTACACGTGTTTTTTCTGTTTTTTATACCAAAAAATTGTGAAATTGGTTTGTTTGTCTGTGTAATTTTTCATGGTTCTCTGCCTATACCATTAAGGAATACAGGCGTGATTGTATGTTATATTATATGTTAATTTAACATGGTATAGATATAGACTAATACTGTAATGAGTTTTTTAAATATTTTAAATTATGAACGTTTCTAATTTTAAGTTAGCCTGTCAATTAGCACTAGGATAGTAAGAATAAAAAAAAACCATTTCAGTATTTTTTTCCGACAAATTTTTCATATTCAGGGTGGTATTGAAACCATGATACAAGTTAATTAAATATGATTTATGTGTATCACTAATCAAAGCGCGTTTTGCTTTTAATTTTCCTAGCTATCAGATTTTTTGTAGTTGTATTTAATTTTAAATCAATCAAAACTTTTAGTCGAATGTCTACGAACAATTTAAACTGACGTTCGACATAATATTTATTATATCTCTGTATGTTTTTGTGTTTCCAACCTTAGAACCTCCCCAAAGTTATTTCACAAATTCTTCTAACCGTGTTTCCTCAAACAAACACCCCTAATACTTTGGGCCAACTGAATATCTATCAATCAGTATCAACGTACGTAACTTCGGTACCACCTGTGCAAGAACTAACAAGAAGTTACGTGTCAATGTGAGGTGATTTAAGACCACATCGGTTTATTTAAAAGGGTAAAAAAACGCAGATTTCATAGGTTTTCTTGGCACTTCTGTTCGTCTGGCAATCTTAGAGACATTCATTCCGTGGATAGGCTAACGATCTGCCACTATTATACCTCTGAATAGAATGAGTGAATCGTGGATTAGATACTAAGAAGTTTTTAAATTATCCTATTTCTGTTTTAAGAACATTAAAATTGTAAAAAAACTTCTAAATTTAAAACGTGTAGGTACCAATTATGTGATGTACAAGATGTTTACAAGTATAATTGTCCTGTATATAGGACATTTGACGCCAGTCAAGTAGGTATACAAAGAATCACGAAAACTACTTACCCATTAAAATATTTTATACAAAAAATTACTTATAATCATCAAAATTAATAAAATTCTCTGACAAACGGAATCGGTCACAAAAATAAAGCGACACTTATCTAAATTTGAGTTCCGAAACTTTCTAGAGTCCATTAATAAAATAAACCAAGTTTGTTTTAATTTAATACTCTATTTGTGTCAACAGCCGTAAAACTTTTAATTCAATTAATCCAAAATCTATGCCGCAACCAACTCTGATTCCGCACTCCGTTTATTCGTGAAATGAAATTCATCATTTATTTGGCTTCGGTAACGTGATATCCTTTGGGATTAGCTTAGGTGAAAGAAATATAAATACAGATAAATAAATGTTAGCTAATTGCTGTTGTATATATGAAAATATTTGTATCATATACAATCGCATCGTAAAATAAATGTTCGCATCGCATTCACTTAGAAAAGTTAGACATTAAAAAAATATTAGGTAGGTAAGTAATTTTTACACTGTTTACACACAAGATGTTAGTTACTAGAAAAAAGTGTATCGAAGTTCTGACTTAATACCACTCTTGATTATAATTTTATTAAGGGGCGACATAATTAAGACCCACTCTGGTTGTTTAAAAATTTATACTTTGATAAAAAATATACATTAAAATTAGATTCTCTCAATGGGATAGGCGTAGCATACAAAACGATACATAAACAAAACCATGAATATTATTTCGGTTCTTAGTTAAGAAGTATAATAATAGTGACAGGTCGCAAGCTTGTTACTCAAATAAGGGATTATGAACCCTAAAAATATCCTTAGTCATTGTTTACGATATCCATGGAAGAAATGGAAATGTGTTATTCTAAGCTCGATACCACACGAGGTTTCAAAATGGGTTCTATTTGAAATTGAATACGAAGTAAATTTTTTTTGGCAGAAATAAAAACATACTTACATAAATATGTCAAGCTTGTTTCCCAAATAGAATAAGCAGAGCACACGAAATGCCACATAGCGAAAACCACGACTATTTAACGATTCGTAGCCACATCCCGAATATTTTTTAGGGTCTCAGTTAAGAGGTGTAATAGTGACAGGTTGACAGGTCGTTACAGGTGAAAAACTTGTAAGTCACCTATTGTATGTCCAATGATGGTGATATATATTCCTGATCAGTTTTAATTGACACGACTCACGATAAGATATAAATAATTGTTAATAACAAGCAATTGTCTTCGTATTTTTTGCGTCGTTCATTGCAAACTATACACGACAACTTAAAATAGGTGACTTACTTAGGTTTTTCACGTATAGCCTCCTAAGGCTAAGCGCGCACTACGACTTTTTGTCGGGCGATACGATTTTAAAATAGCGCTGTCCATACTGATTTTTTCATCATAGTGCGCGCGATGACATATAAACCCTTACGTTGCATTTCTGCGACAAAATTGTCGCGCGACAAAAAGTCGTAGTGCGCGCTTAGCCTAAAGGACACCTTTGCCTATACAAGGTCTTAAAATTTTTCGTATTTAATTGAATAGGAAGTATTCCGTTGCAGACGCATACAATCACGCCAGTGTTGCCTAATGGGGTAAGCAGAGCAGACAAATCGAGACATAGACAAAATCATGACTATATCACGCTTTGCACCCACTTTTTGAATAGTTTAAAGCTTGCAAAACTGGAAAAGGTAGAATAGTGACAGGTTGCTAGCCTGTCACCTAAAGCACACCTCAACCTTAGGGTCTCACCAAACCAGTCGACGCCTATTCGGCAAAATGTGGGTAGAAAAAGCTTTATGTCAACGCAATAAGGGCGAACAAGATGTGAAATGGCTCGGCTATTCTCGGTCGAACGACCCGAGCCGATTGACGTCTTGTTCGCCCTTATTGCGTTGACATAAAGCTTTTTCTACCCGCATTTTGCCGAAAAGGCGTCGACTAATGTGGGGAGACCCTAGGTCGCCTCTTACGGCATCCGCGGAAGAAATGGAGGTGTTATTCTATCCCGACACCACACGGCAAGCATATAAACATACGTTAAACATCTGGCTCAATAAACCAGGATGTAATCAGCCCTCCCTTTCATTCCCCATACGAGAGAGCGAGTAAATAATTAAGGTATGTACGCTTGGGGATATAAATCACGTTCGTTGACAGCTTGACGGGCGCTGACGGGACGTCTTGTCTCGATAACGATATGACGATATATGATGGGCTACGGTAATATATGTTGTGTCGTGTCACACAGCCACCTTAGAATTTTTCGTAATCTACGACCAGTTTCCGTGTGGTGTCAGGTATAAACCACCGCTCCATTTCTTCCGTGGATGTCGTAATAGGTGTTTAAGGTTAAGGTATATTTCAGGCGATAGGCTGGCACCTTTCATAAAATATCTGAAACCTAAAAAATATTATGGGCGATGGGCTAGCGACCTATCACTGCAATATCACGTTTAACCATCTGGTTACCCTGACATTGCCAAACGTGGCACTGGATTTTTGAATTCATGTGCTCTGCCTACCCCTCTTGGGATTACAGGCGTGAGAATATGTATGTATGTATGTAAAAAAATATCTTAGAAGTGATCACGGAGCGTGAAATAGTTATGTTTTAGTCTATATAGGGTTTCGTATGCTCTGGGTACCCCATTTGGGAATACAGCCGTGAAGTATGTAATTCGGTTAGTATTATTTTGTTTTATCGCTCAACTATGTTTACTTATGGGTGATAAGTTGGTCAAGTGTCCAATTGTATCTTTCAACTGTGTTGACTTAAAAGCAATAACGAGGTGAATGAAAAGGTATCGTAATGTAAACTAAGGATAATGTTTTACAGTGCGTTCCTTAGTGTTTTACACAAATGTATGTATGAGCAAGCTTGATACACGAGCTTTTCGGTATAAGGTAAAGGAAAACATGCATACAATCACGGCAAACAAAACGCTGCCTAGACTATGACTATTGTAGCCACTTAAACTAGAAGTTTTAGACATGCATACAATCACGCCTGTGTTCCCTAACGAGGTAGGCAGAGCACTCGAACCGTTACATAGACAAAACCATGACTATGATAATATCACGCTTTGCAGCCATTTCTAGCAATCAAGTTTCCAAAAATAGAAGAGGTAGAATGGTGACAGGTTGCTAGCCTGTCGCATAAAGCAAACCCAAACCTTCCTTAGTTACCTCTTACGACATCCACGGAAGAAACAGAGAGGTGTAATTATAATCCCGACACCACACAGACAACTATTATTGTAGCCACTTGCAAATTTTTTACACGTTCTACAGCTACAATTCTGAGTATTTTATACAGCGAAACACCAAAATGGCCGTTCACGGTTTGCCCCAAGCCTGTATGAACTCGCAATATGTATGGGAGCCCACAAAGACGTATTAGCGACTCCAATTATCTTCATACAAACAAAGCCGTCCCTCCGGGCTATAAATTGTCTGTAGTAATTATGAAAATTCGGAGGAAGGGTTGAGTGATACAAAGGGAAGCGAGAGTGGTGTTTAAACTGTAGGCAAATATCTTGTATTTTAAAAGCATAGTTTCCCTTTTTTATCTTACTAATCTTTACTATATTATATTATTATTATTATATTATATTATAGTATTTATTATTGTTTGTTTGTTTGTTTGTTTGTTTGTTCCGCTTTCACGCCGTAACTACTGAACCGATTGCTTTGAAATTTTGCAGACATAAAGATAGAAGTCCGGATTAAATAATAGGGTACTTTTTATCCCGGAAAAAAAATGATGTTCCCGAGGGAAAACAAAAATATAGTTTGCTTGATTGATCGATATCAATCAATGATAGATCGATATCAATCGATGATAGATCGATATCGATCGATGATCGATTGATAGATGATAGATCGATGGCGCTGTGTGTCGTTTGTAACGAGAAGTTTTCTTATAGTTGTGCTTTATACCGCAATATAACCGAGTTCCACGCGGGCGAAGCCGCGGGCGGAAAGCTAGTCGGAAATAAATGTGGATAGGTT
This sequence comes from Adoxophyes honmai, assembly GCA_005406045.1. NCBI lineage: Eukaryota > Metazoa > Arthropoda > Insecta > Lepidoptera > Tortricidae > Adoxophyes > Adoxophyes honmai. Next base: position 159,734 of record BHDV01015900.1, read on the forward strand.
GTCGATGTTTCCAAAGTTAAAGGTCCCCAAACTTATTTTGTCTACAGCTCACTTAGAGAAAAAAAATAGAAAAAAATATTTTAGCCCCTCCATTTTTTCACTTATTTAAAAACCAATAACACACAACGCCCCCATTTTTTTTTTCAGTGTCTTACCGCCACTTTTTAGGCCTGCAGCGCCCACTTTGGGAATCAATGGGTTATGCTTTTGTTTTTGGAAACAGGCATGATGTATCTATGTATGTATTTTTTCCCGTAACCTCTTGTACGCGGAAAATAAATAAAATCATAAAAAAGAAACTTAAAACAACCAAATCACATGTGATTAAAACCCCTCCCTTTATACCATTTAATTACCGTTTTTGCGAGGAAAAATGGCCTATCATCCTTCAACAAAAGAAAGCCTTAAAAGACGTATTCGAACAAACATTAAGCTTTGTGAAAGCATATGATTAATAAGCTCTTCGAGCTTCTGCTTCCTTATCGCGCTGATAAGGGCAACGCTTGTTCATCTTTTTATGTCCAAAATACAAGGGCCGTTGATAGCGGCAAGATAGCTATAGGTATAGCGGTTTGTGTATTACATTCTGTAGAATAGCGTTCATTTATCTAATTTTAGGTAACTATATACTGACTTTAGTTTTACCCGTAGTTTACGTCTTTGTAGATTATTTTGTGTGGAGTGGTGTTTAGAATGTTACTCCTTCATTTCTTACGTAGATGTCGTAAGAGGCGACTCAGGTCACACACAACAACGCTTAAGGACAACAACGCTTGTATACAACAGAACGCAGTTGATAGCGGCAAGATAACTAGCGGTTTGTGTATTTCGCGATTCTCACTCATATTTATATGTATGAACGCGGGACTTAATCGCGAATTTTATTTACCTTCTCGACGTTTCGGCCGCGTTACAGCGACCGTGGTCACGAGTTGACTGAAGCAGAGCGCGACGTTTGTTTCGCAGCCCGGGTCCTTCGAACTACCCGCACTTGATTTTCATCAGTAACGGATCCTCGAACTACCCGCGTTTCATCAATATTGTCCACCGTTCCGCTATTACACCGACACACAACACTAACAACGTCGAGAAGGTAAATAAAATTCGCGATTAAGTCCCGCGTTCATACATATAAATATGTTGAATTACTTTCATATAATGTCTAACTTTAACTAACTACGTGTTGTTTTTGTGTTTGTGGATTTTCATGTCGATTTAAACCATGGATATCGTAACAGGTAACTAAAGTATACAAGTAAAGGTATGATAGGAGACAGGCTAGCAACCTGTCATTAAATTGTCTCTTTGACGGCTAATTTTGAATCCTTGTCGAACTGGAATTGTATTTATGTAATCGATACTCGTAATAGCACCTCCCCCTTTCATCCCGTGGGTGTCGTAAGAGTCGACTCTGGGAAAGGGTTAGTGTATTGTGGGCGATGAGCTAGCAACCTGTCACTGCAATAACACGTTTACCATCTGGTTACCCTGAAACTGCTAAACGTGGCACAGGATTTTTGAATTCATGTGTTCTGCCTACCCTTCTTGGGAATACAGGCGTGAGAATATGTATGTATGTATGATACTCGTAAGTAACGCAACGTAGTCAACGCGATGTAGAATACTTTGACAGTTGATGACGTAGATGGCGTTTGTGGTACAAGTTGTCTAGTTGACGTTAGGTGGCGTTGGAGTAGCTAAAAAAAATCTAAACGTCGTGTCTCCTTAAACGAGGCCTAACTCAACTTTTTATACGAAAAAAACTGCGTACAAATGATTTTTTTCATGACTTAATATTATCCCCGTTCGATGAAATCGACCTTTACTAAATTTCCCTTGCTACGGAAGACTAAACAGTCTAAAGAAACAGATAAGATAGTACAAAAGACAAAGGGCAGATATAAATAATACCGTTCGCTAACAAGGGAATACATATTTTAATATGCCCCTGTAATTATTTCTTTCCAAATCTAAACAAGGATTCAAGGAAAACATCTTAGGTACACGGCCGCCAAAAAAGTCTCCAATGAGGAAAATATTACATTTCTGAAGCATTGTCGAGATTTCCATTCTTTGATATTGTTTTTATTTCAATAACCAGGGTATTGTATGAAGATTTTCCGAAGGTATGTCGCGTTATGGAAGTATATTTGAGACAATATTTACACCTTATTGATCGAGTGTAGACGTTTTTAAAGTGGAATAGATTACTGGAACCTTATTTGGTTGGCTGTAAGAGATCTTAGATAGGTTCGCCTTTGTACTTTGCCTATTAATTTTCTACGATGGTGAAAAAAGAGCGAGGTGGGTCCTAGAAATATAATAGAACTTCCAAGGCTTTAAGTTTGATCCTTAAAATTTACATCATACCTATACATTACACCTGTATGGAGTAGGTAGATGAAACGAAACGCTGCGCAGACAAAACCAAGACTATTTCCGTAGATGTGGTAAGAAGTGACTAAGGAAAATAGATCTAAGTATGCTTTAGGCTCAATTCACACCAGAAGAGCGGCGAAGCGCGGCGTAGCGGAGCGCAGTTTCAGTGTCATGAAAATTTCAACTTTATTTTCATTACAATAAGACTTATTATCGCATGAGAAACTCTAACGATGCGCGCGGATGCCCGCGGATCCGCGGGAATTCCAGCGCATTCCATAAACAAAGCCGTGCGACGTCCGCGGGAATGCCCGAGGATGCTCGAGTAGTCGCGACGGCCGCTGTCAATATGTCAATATGTCATTATGTAAATTCCAGCGACTTCCTACGCATTCCAGCGGCTTCTCGAGCAGTCGCAGGAATCCTCGCGCATTCTCCACGGAGCGGGTCGCTGCGCTTCGCCGCCTTTCGCCGCTCTTCTGGTGTGAATTGAGCCTAAGGCGACATGTTAGTAATCTGTCACTATTGTACCTACCACTTTCTAACTTACATACATACATACATAACCGTCACGCCTTATTCCCTGCGGGGTAGGCAGAGACAAAATTGGACCCTAAGAATGCAGAAAGCGACTGCGAAATCTGAAATAGTCACGTTTTGTCTATGTACAGTCAGCGTCTGATACATGTATACACTTTAGTACCTTTTCTAATTAACCTCATATTTAAACTCTCGCATGAAATTGTCACTGCGATTACAGTGACAAAGTACCAAAGTGTAACCATGTATCAGACGCTGACTGTACCATGTACCGTCTATGCTCTAGCCACATAATACGAAATATAATACATGGTGCTCATGAGCATTGCGAGAGATTTCAACCACGAATTCCAGAGGCTATAAGAAGTAATAAATGTTATATGAACTTAGGTCAAAACACGCTTTATTTTATTATTTTCATACATAATAATTGCTAATGTCGTATAAACGTGCCTTAATAATGATAAAAAAAATCGTGTTTCGACCTTAGTTCATATCACATTTATTAAATCTTATAGCCTCTGGAATTCGTGGTTGAAATCTCTCGCAATGCTCACGAGCATCGTGTATAGGCGTTACGTTATATACGTATTGAAACGTTTTATGAGATTTAATATACATTTTTATGAAACAGTATTCAGCGTATTTGTTTTTTAATTATGCTATCCCTGTTTCGGGGACAAATTTCCCCATACATAAATAAAAGGCGATTAAGATGCTTTTTGATTGCAAATAAACCTGTTAAATTAACGTTTGGCGGAAATAGGAATAAATGGATGGTTCTTTGAAGCTACGGTTACCTTTCGATAATCTTATTAAGACATTTGTCCGTTTCTTTCGTAGATTTCGTGAGAGGCGACTAAGACAATACATACAATCACGCCTATATCAAATGGGGTAGGTATATCACACAAAACTTGGAAAAGTAGAAGAAAACACAAACTTGTTGGTACTAGACATCATGTTTCATAGAGGCATTTGATGCATTTGACCAACAAAAATCTAAATTAAAAGAGAAATAATGCACCTACACTTTTCAAAACAACTGGGTTTGATTCCCGAGTTGAGTATTGCAGTTTTTCTGATTATTAAAATCGATGGCATGGTTCCTCAGAACAGATCTTCGTATGTCTTTAGTTTCAGACTTTCCGATACTGACCGATTTAAACGAGCTACCCTGATGCAGTGGCCTATGTAACGTTTTGGGTGCTTAATGCTAGGTTTACACGGGCTTAGTACTTGTCATTAGTGTAGGTGGCTAGGGACTTATATCCACAGTGACAAGTGGCAAGTAACCGTCTACACCGTGGTGTTAGAGAATGGTATTAGTTCGGCAGCTTTGAGTAGGTACAAAACCACTAATTATTAATGAAATTGCACTTGTCATTAAAATGTTTACACCACTCGACAAGTGACAAGTATTATTTTACTTATAAGTATTATATTTTTAGCTGCGGGTACGTGCTCGTCGCTTAGTCAATAGGAACGGCTTCTAATTACTTGCATTTGCAGTTGCACTACTTAATACTAACCACTTACACAACATGTTTACACACCTGTGACAAGTACTAAGCATTAGCTACTAACCCCGTGTAAACCTAACATTACCTCCCCCGTTTAGGAATACAAACGTAATGCACGATGTGATCTATCCCCAAGTGATATAATAATGGCTTTATTAAATAGCCCCAGTGCGCATGGTCACACCGTTTAGGCAGCTAACGAGGCGCGTGCGCGTAACACTGTGATAATTAGTGCGCATGGTTTGTGCGCACAGCGTGACATTGCGCACGATATGGCATGATTACTATGTGATACATGAATGATACAAATTATCTAAATGGGACCCATTTAATCAACTCAGATTTCATTTGGGAGTTTTTTTTTTTTCAGGCGAAATTCCATACATACATATATCACGTCTGTATTCCCTAATGGGGTAGGCAGAGCAGACGAAAAGTTACATAGTCAAAACAAAGATTATGTCACGTTTTGTAGCCATTTTTAGGTTATCTTAGGTTTGACATAGATGAAAGAATTACAATAATGACAGGTTGCTAGCCCGTCGCCAAAAACATCTAAACCTTCTTTAGTCGCTTACGACATTTACGGAAGAAATGAAGAGCTGTTATTCATATATGAGTATATATTTTTAATCCACTTACCATTAATATTAACGTTTCGCTTTTTGTGATTGCAGTGTAGATCTTAATTGATTTTTTTGTAAGAAACTTACGAGTCTATATATCTGCTTTTTCTAACAGAAACAACATACCTGCAACAATAATAAGATCTCATTAGTACTTATAATACTTAAGCATGCAGGAATGAATGAATGAGATGTATGAATGATTAATGAATGAATGTGATAATAAATGTAAGAGATATAGAGTAGCGGTTAGACAGTAGTGTAAGTGCGTGTATAACTGCATTACCTACTCCTGATGATGGGTCACAAAATGGTCTAAAACAGTTGAGCTAGTCTTTATTGAAAGACGCTAGTACATCCATTTAAAGTCGCTCAGAGAGCTATGGAGAGATCTATGCTCGGAGTTTCTCTGAAGGATCGCATCAGAAATGAAGTCATCCGACAGAGAACTAAAGTCACCGACATAGCCGAGAAGATTAGCAAACTGAAGTGGCAATGGGCTGGTCACATATGCCGCAGAACCGATAACCGTTGGGGTAGACGTGTGCTAGAGTGGAGACCTCGGCTCGGCAAGCGTAGTGTAGGACGCCCGTGGGCAAGATGGAGCGACGATATACGCATGGTGGCTGGGAGCGGTTGGAAGAGAAAGACGGAGGACCGTGTTGAGTGGTGTGCCATAGGAGAGGCCTATGTCCAGCAGTGGACGAATATAGGCTGATGATGATGATGATGATGACATCCATTTTATGCATACATGCGTACAAACGTTACGCCTGAATTCCCGAATGGGGTAGGCAGAACACAAGAAACACAAAATAGAGAAAACCATAGTTTTTACGTTTCGTGACGATTAGCTAGGTACTAGCCTATTTTTTTAGGTTTTGAATGGGCAGTTATAACAGTGACAGGTTGCTAGCCTATCGCTTAAAATATAACTTGACCTATTCCCTTTAATTCGATTTTTTTTGCAGTTTTTGGTACGTTTCTCTCTCGGAATACAGGCGTGAGAATATGTATGTACTAGCTTTTGCTTTTGCTCCGCTCGCGTTAAATTCGGGGTAGCACAGAAGAGATAGCACACATATCAATTTATAGCTTTCTACATTGAAAATTGCGGAATTCTCCACAAACTTCCACCCCTCATTTTAGGGAAATGGGGGGTTTTGGAGAGACAAGACACTCTCCAATGCCCTAAACTATCTCTACCTAAAAAAATCACGTCAATTAATCGCTCCGTTTAGCCGTGAAAGATGGACAAACAAACAAACACACATTCACATTTATATATTAGTACGGATATATGTTTGGTACGTTTCTTCGAGCTGGAGCCCAATTCGCACAGTTTTTATACTGCAGTATCTAACCGATGCGTTGTGGCGTTAGTTTTCCGTATGTTCCCAGGTGGCTAATTTGTTTACGACGATTTATGCGTGTCTCCTGTACCCTGAAATATATCGTTCCTGTTAGTCTATGTTAGCCTACGTGCGTTTATTACAGAGGTTGATTACAGGTGCAAGCTTTGTACAACCTAATAAAAGTGTCGGGTATAGAATAACACTTCTTCATTTCTTTCGTGGACGTCGTAATAGGCGACTAAGGAAATAGTTTTAGTGTGCTTTAACCCCTCGTATGCGGGAAATGTAAAATATACTGCATTCGAGCCTCTTCTGTTTCAATATCTACAAATTATGGTGATTAAAATAAAAAAAAATAAGATACCCTTAAAATGGAGCAGATCTGCTCCGTAGCATACGAGAGGTTAAGCGACAGGCTAGCATATTGTCACTATTCTACCTCTTCCGTTTTGAACCAAACATTATACTAGAAATAAAATACTATGCTAAAAATGGCCACAAAACGTGAACAGTCATCGTTTTGTCTATGTAGCGTTTAGTGTGCTTTGCCTACCCCGTTTGGGAATACAGGCGTGATTGTATGTATGTATTACAATATAAGTGGCTGTTTAGAGTGAAGTTATCATGGTTTTGTCTATGTCATGTTTCGTGTGCTCTGCCTACCCTTATTTGGGAGTAGGCGTGATTGTACCATCGAACCAATTGATTCCTGACCCACAATAGAACCTATTCACAGTGAACGTCATAGTCATAGTGGCATTGCATTGCCTGACAAAGGAAATGTTTATGACGTTTATTGTGACAACGTTCTGCGGTGGGTCAGGAATCAGTTGGTTCGATAGTACGTACTAAAACTCTACTGACATTTGTCGACAAACTATACTTATACCACTTTAGCATTCAGCGGAAAAATAAAGAGCAACCCACCTACTCTTTTACCGCCTCGAGGCAAAACCGCCTAACTCTGTTTTACACAGTTCGGGACAATTCCACAATTTGGGCTAATCAAAAGTTTGCCTAAATAGAGGTCGGGCGCAACTTTTTGAGTTCTTTTGATGAGCTCTGCTAATTATCGGGTTAATTGGGGCAGGTTTTGTTTAACCTTTTCACCGGTTAAAACATGTCTAAACGTAGAGTTTAACTGTATTTTTTTGTGTACAAAATTCACACGATGGATAATATTTACCCGTATTTGGATTATACCCGTGTGGTGCCGGGTTAGAATAGCACCTCCCCCTTTCTTCCCGTGGGTGTCGTAAGAGGCGACTCTGGGAAAGGGTTAGTGTATTGTGGGCGATGGGCTAGCTACAATATTACGTTTTACCATCTGATTACCCCGAAATTGCTAAGCGTGGCACTGGATTTTCAAATTCATGTGCTCTGCCCACCCCTCATGGGAATACAGGCGTGAGAATATGTATGTACTTATGTTAATATAAGACATTTTGCAAACTTAGGCCACTTGACCCAAATTTCCCAAAACAAGAACATCCTGTATCAAATATCACTTAAATTACTCTATTAGACCCAAAATGGCAACTCAAATTTTCCCCCACCTTACCAATTAAACGTAGTTTATAATCCTAAACTATAGTTAAGCAGTTTAAACCGACCGGTGATTATACCCTTAGTTCAGAAGTTCAAAATTACACCCTGTTGTGTAGTTAATAAAACACGGGCGTTATAAGACTGGCAACTATGTGTTTAACATATATATGTTATGTTCTAAAACTTTTGCCGGATGGCCCGTGGTGGTGGTTAGGCTCAATTCACACCAGAAGAGCGGCGAAGTGCGGCGAAACACAGCGACCCGCTCGGTAGAGAAGCCGCGAGGATTCCCGCGACTGCCCGAGAAGTCACTGGAATGGGCGGGAAGTCGCTGGAATCCGCGGGAAGTCAAGATCTCTGGGCGGGATATTGCTAGCGGCCGCTCGCGACTGCTCGAGCATCCTTGGGTATTCCCGCGACGTATCGCGCAGTCGCACGGCTTTATTTATGGAATTAGCCGGAATTCTCGTGGATCCGCGGGTATCCGCGCGCCTCGTTGGAGTTTCTCATGCGATAATAAGTCTTATTCTAATGAACATGCCGCTGAAACTGCGCTCCGCTTCGCCGCCCTTCGCCGCTCTTCCGGTGAGAATTGAGCCTTAGAGATCTTGAGGGCGAAGCTTGAGGTCCCGGGTTCGATTCCCGGCCTAGATTCGGGTTTTGTTGTTAAATGTGTAAACATACCTACATACAAACATGTTTATTTATAAATAGAAAGCTCTAATTAGGAGAAGGATTATTTTATCCCGGGAAAACAGATTCTTTTGAGCGAACAAATAAAATAAAGAGATAAGAAAACTTTAAAAATATAGCTCAAAACATTTAGTTACGTGCTTTGAAAGTAACTTAATTTTAAGGCCTCAAGAAATTCAAAATCAGTAATTCAATACATTCGAGCCTCGCCGTAACTCAATGTACGCACGCACTCATACCACACTGCTTAACGATGCAATTCAATGAAGTTACATTGTTAACATTAATGAGTGCAATTAAATGAATGTCCCGTTGTTTTGTGTTTACGTGCAATTCTGATGATTTATTACGCTTTTTATAAGGGTTGTCATTGTATCATTGTTGTCGCGATGTCGTAATACAGTTTAATATCTGCAGGCACTAGATGGTATTCACAAATTCATTTACCTGACATTTTATCAAAATCTGCCTACATAATGTAATATTATGAAATTTCGCGATTTTCACTCATATTTATATGTATGAACGCGGGACTAAATCACGATTTTTATTTACCTTCTCGACGTTTCGGCCGCGTTACAGCGACCGTGGTCACGTGGTCACGAGAATAGCGGAACGGTGGACAATATTGATGAAACGCGGGTAGTTCGAGGAGCTGTTACTGATGAAAATCAAGTGCGGGTAGTTCTAAGAACCCGGGCTGCGAAACAAACGTCGCGCTCTGCTTCAGTCAACTCGTGACCACGGTCGCTGTAACGCGGCCGAAACGTCGAGAAGGTAAATAAAAATCGTGATTAAGTCCCGCGTTCATACATATAAATATGCCTACATAATGCACATAAACAGGGCGTTTGTGTTGTATTGTAGGTTAGGATAGGCAGAGCGCTGGAAAAGTTACACACTGGGACGGATGGAAAACATGGGATAAAACGTATCCCCAATTGCAGCGGTAGGATTCAAACTTAACCTTAAAATAATAATAACAGACTCTCTCGACCACCATCTTAGGAGACTCTCGCTAGACGGTTGGCTCAAGGGTTTGATACAGAAGGCAGTACTCCTTGACACGGCACGTATCGTCAGGAGGTTCCTCACTCTGCAACCCTAAACGCCGGTAGCTTGGGCCTTGCTCCGCTGCCGACGGCATCCTAGATTAGGTTTTTTATACTGTGTTTATTTTTTATAATCATTATTGTAAAAAACCTAATTTAAGAAAATAAATATATACTGGAATAACAGACTCTAACTATTGAGGTAGAGCGAATGTGAAATAACGACGGATTTGTCTATGTAAAGTTGCGTATGCTCTGCCTACCCCAAATACACCAGATAATCCAGATATTTTTGATAATAGAGGCGTGACATTTAAGTATTGTGTGGTGTCGGGATAGAATAGCACCTCTCCATTTCTTCCGTGCATGTCGTAAGAGACGACTAAGAAAGGTTAAGTTTGCTTTAGGCGACAGGATAGCAACTTGTCACTATTATACCTTTTCCATGTATTCTTAAACCCAAAATTATCCTAGAAGTGGCTGCCAGGCGTAAAAAAAGTAATTGTTTTGACTATGTCATGTTTTGTGTGCTCTGCCTACCCCGTTTGGGAACATTACACAGGCGTGATTGTATGTAAATAATTTACGTGCGTTAAAATCCGACTATGGAGCGTAAACGTAACCCAACTACCAAAGCGTAAAGTTTACTAAAGTGGCGTAAAACTGCCCACGATTCGTTGAAACGGCGTAAATTAGTGGCTAGTTCCGCATGGCAACACTTTTTATTGTTTAACTCGTTTCTGCCAAATTGGCTACATTGCGCTTCACATTTTTGTGCAATTAAATAACGGTTAGTTAGATTAACTTAATATGAAATAACGTCTGTTATGAAATAAATAAAAAACCAGTTTATTTTCATTTGTAGAAATTTCATTGCACTATTTTTGGAAAAAAATTGGAATTACTGTAGTCCGATAACCGACAAGGCTTGTGTTTTTAGTGGGTTTGTAGATTAGGAACATCACACACAATTTAAAGTAGAAATTTAACAAACTTTCTGCAGATTTCCACACGATTTTGATCTTTTCTCCACTAATTTCGTTGATATTTAGGTCATGGTAAATTTCGCACGTATTAAAAAAAAATAGTACAGCGGTTCTATCCGTGGCTTCTGATGCAGAGGGTCGTAGGTTCAAATTCCAGGCTCGTACCTGTATATTTTTCGATATTTAGAGAGCTTTTGATATTTACCACGAGCTATTAGGTGAAGGAAAACATCGTGACAAAGCTGCGAATTGCGACGAAGTAATGCAAAGCTGTATGTGAAGTTTCCAATCCGCATCGAGCCCGCGTGGGTATATGTATAGCCTCTCATACTAAGTGGAGGCCCCTGCCCAGCAGAGGGTCGTATACGTATAAAGACTAGATAACGATTATGGTATTCAAATCGACCAGACTAATCGGTCATAGCACGTGCTGTACAACGATAAAAATAACTGTGAAAACAATAAGTGAATCTATTGACAGATTCGTCACGACTTCAGTGTTAAATCGGCACAGAGTACCGCGGTCACAGAGACATCTGTGAAAAAAGTTCAACTCAATTGTGCGCGCGGCGCTGTGTGTGTGTGCGCTTGTACACAGGTTTCATTTGTATGCAGTTTGTATGCAGTGGCAGTGACGTGACAACGTCTCACAAATGAAATTTGTGTAATAACAAGCGCACGCACACATAGCACCGCGCGCACAACTGAGTGGAACTATCTGTAAGAGACAGAAAAGTGATAGACAGTATACCTTATTTGTTCAAGTAGTTAAAACAATATAAACAATCTTGACGTGTCTTTTTATTTAAACGTACACTTTATAAATCAAAATCTTTACATTTTACAATTTAAGTATGAAAAAATCATTTACTTTCATAATTGTATTGTATAGTGTAACGATTTTCATTTTTAGGCTGTGTATTTCAACAAAAAGACATGTCAAGATTGTTTACATAGTTTTAACTACCTAAACAGTTCAGGTATAGCAGATTTCATGTCGCACCGTGGGATAACACTCCAATAGAGATATATCTCTCCAGGCAGACGTTAGGGGACTGAAATCCACAGAAAATGTAATGTAAACTTCAAAACTTCGTTAGCGCTATTTGGAACACTGTGACACTTGGTGACAGGTGGCATTTGTAGAGGTTCTACTATTCGACGATAGGTGGCACTAGGGGTTACATAAGTAAAAAATTACCCGCGCCTGTCAAGAGTCAAGACAGCCTCTTGCCTACATACATACATACATCTCTCTTGTATTCCCATACGGGGCAAGCAGAGCACACGAAACGCTCTATAGACAAAACCATGACTATTTCACGTTTCGAGGCCACTTACAGCGAATTTTTTTTTTTAGTTGGCAGGTATAACAGTGACAGGTTGCTAGTCTATCACCTAAATAAACGTTAACCTAATTATGTTGAAAATTATCGGATAACTCACGTTTAATAAATCGAGTTTAGCTCGACAAGTTTAGCTCCTAGATGAAGGGCTACGAATTAGCCCGAGACATGTCGAGCTAAACTCGATTTATTAAACGTGAGTTATCCGATAATTTTCAACGTGAGTGAGTCTCACGGTAGTTTAATATAATAAATATTAACCTATTTCTTCAGTCTTGCCTACTCTGTGCCAATAAAGAGCGTATAAAATTAATTACACGAACATTTACAATTGCAACGCTTTTTATGTAAGAGAAATATCTCGTTGTGAAATTTAAAGTCAGCGAACTATTAATTGATTTGGATTGATTGCCAATTTCATTCCGGCATTCATCTGGATTGTTTCACTTATTGTGACAACAGATATTTTTCGATAAATGTGCACTGCTTAAAGAATTTGATGCGTGCTTGTTTTGCTTTTTAACTTAAATGATGTTTTCAAAAACAGGGTATGGGTATGGGTAACTGGGTATCACAAGTAAATAACACAAAAACGCAACATAAATGGGGTAGGAAGAGCACACGAAAATAGTCACGTCCTTCATTACATTAATATTTTACATTAACTTTACGAGGTCTTTGTTATAATACAAATACATCAAGCTTGTATTTTCAAATGGAGTTGACAGAGCTGTTTAATTTAATGATTGCATAGGCAAAATTATCACAATGTCATCCTAGCCGCTATTAACACGTTTTTTAAGATAAAATATTAGCGATAAGTGGTTTAAAAGCACACCTTTACCATTCTTAGGCCTCTTACGACTTCTACGGAAGAAATGGACACTTAGGCTAATACGGTCTACTATGTTCTATACACTTTTCTGTCACCACATGTAGCAAGCGTCTATCGACTCGTATGATTTCCGCTATATGTCGTATGTATAGATATCTAAAACAAAAACGTTCCATACACTCCAAATAAACAACAGATTTGTACAAATAGAAGGTACGAATTTTCCCCAATGCTAATATTTAGCGAAAAATGCCGGAAGATTTATACGCGTACGCGTGAGAAGGGAATCTGAATATTTTCACGGTTCTACACTTAGGGTGATAACCTCTTTTTTTGTAAGTGGGGAATTTAAGATATACGGTAAAATACGTCATTTATTCTAAATTTTACATAGTGTCGCGTTTTAGAATAATATCTCTCCATTTCTTCCGTGGAGCTTGTAAGAAGTTGAGATATATTTTAGACGATAGGCTAGCAACCTGGCTCTATTATGCTTGCTTACTTAAATTGTCTCGCGTTTTAGATAGACCCCTCTCCAATTCTTACGTGAATGTCATAAAAAGCGACTAAGGAAATGGGTTGAGGTAAATCCTAGGCGACCGATTAGCAATTAATCACTATTAAGCTCCTTAACCTACTAAAAAAATTCGCTAGAAAGTGGATACGAATCATGAAGTAGGTTTGATTTGTACCTATAATGTAGATTATAGACGCGGGCCGCAGTTTGACGACCACTGTTGTAGAGTTTTGTGTGCTCTGCCTACCCTGCCCTGCTCTACACTACCTGTTTAGAGATTCTAGTACGGGTCTATGTAGTCAGAATGAAAAGCATTAAATATACTGCCATAACAATATATCTATTTCCATAGTCACCTCTTACGACATTCTCGGTAGAAATGGAGAGGTATTATTCTAGGCACTATACCTCTGAAGTGAAACACCAATAAGTAAGAAAGACATCTAAAAGCAACTCAATCCTATTAGCCAGTGTTACCTCAAAAAAAAATCTATAAATAACTTTTTATTACCACAAAAAAAAGAAGAAACAAAGCCTTTTGCCAAAAATACATTTCCTTATTATCAAATTTAATCACAACAATACAATCTGTAAACCTCTCCACCCGATATTGAACTGTATTCTAACCACCTAAGACGCATAACCTTTTGTTTCACTGCGACCCGAATTGGTATGACATGGTACGTCAGACAGATAAGAGTGACAGAGACGGGGAGAGCGGCCTGACGCGAGAGTGACAGAGATAACGATACAAATTGTCGCAGCAATATTCAAGATTAAAAGTAACGGCTCGGTTGGCAAGGTATTCGTAGGGTTGGAAGAAAAAACGCTGTTTTTTCAACCCCCTTTTTGAAAAGGGGTGGTAAGGGATGGTTTAGATTCACGAAACTAGTTTTCTGGTGAATACGAGACTCCATTTCTTCCGTAGATGTTGTAAGAAGCGACTAAGGAAATAGGTTTAGGTGTGTTCTAGGCCAAAGGCTAGCAACCTGTCACTGTTATAAATGTTTCATTAATTTATACATACCTACAAACACTCACGCCCATGTTCCCAAAAAAGGTAGAGGTAGGCAGAGCACACGAATCGTGACATAGACAAAACCATAATTATGACTATTTCACGCTTCGCAGCCATTTCTAGCTTAATGTTAGGTTTGAAAACAGATGGAAGAGGTAGTACAATAGTGACGGGCTGATAGCCAGTCGCCTAAAGCATACCTAAACCTATTTCCTTAGTCGCCTTTTACGACATCCTCGGAAGAAATGGAGAAGTGCTATTCTAACCCGACACCACACAGAGATCATTAATTTGTATACCAAAAAAACATCTGAAAGTGACTACGAAACGTTAAATAGACATGGTTTTATCTATGACACGTCTCGTGTGATCTATCTATCCCATTTGGGAATACAGGCGTGATGTATGTATGGTTTTGTATGGGCAAAGCTATAGTCATCATCAGCCTATATACGTCCCACTGCAGGTCACAGGCCTCCTCTCAGTACGAGAGGGCTTGGGCTATAGTTCCCACGCGGGCCCAGTGCGGATTGGGAACTTCACACACAACGCTGAATTACTTCGTCGCTGTGTGTAGGTTTCCTCACGATGTTTTCCTTCACCGAATAGCTCGTGATAATTATCCAATTCGATATCGCACATAAATTCCGCTGGGCTACCACGGCTCTTGCCGTGCATAGCTATAGTGCAGCTTTGTATAGCATAGGTTTGCGATAGCTCACATTGTGCTTAAAGCGACGAATCATTTATCCCTCCCAAGTTTAAAAATTTCAGGAAACATTTTTCAGGGGTTCTCAAACACGTATACCCGGCCACTGGTTAAAATATCGGTCAATTTCCGGCCACCTAGTACGTCTTGTTTTTGCTGTCACTACAAGCAATACGGTGGATGTACATCGCACTATTTTTCTGAGGCCACCTGAAATTCAGCTGTGAGATTTCTTCCCCTATTTCTTATACTCTCGTCTGTGGCTAAAAGGTCGCAAGTGCTACTAGTTTTATGTGACGATACGACGTTCTTCGTTGGAATGTACTAGAAGGTCGTAACTGCAACGGTTTTCGTGTGAAGTTGGGACCTTTTTCGTTGGAACGTACTGATGTTTGAGTTTTAAAAGTCGCCAAGCCTCGCAGCGTTTTTCGAAATTACATTTTTAAGAGATTTTCGGATTTTGTAGCAACTTGAGTTAGAAAGTAGTGAAATATAGACTTTTTTTTATCAAAACTGCACTCTTTCACTAATCACACATACATCACGCCTGTATTCCCAAAGGTAGGCAGAGCACACGAAACGGTACATAGACAAAACTGACTATTTCACGCTTCGTGCCCACTTCTAGCATATTTTTAAGTTTTGAGTTGACAGGAATAATAGTGACAAGTCGCTACCCTGTTGCCTGAAATATACCTTAACGTCGGTTTTTACGCCCACGGAAGAAATGGATAGGTGCTATTCTAAACCCTCGGACACCATACGGTTTTTTTTTTTCAGACATAAATATGTACTGTAAAATTATTCCAAGATGGATTATTAATCAAATTTCTTGTCAGTCTACGGAAATACTTGAAGCGAATACATCAATTCCTTTCTGATGTCATTCATCTAACAAATGTCCCACATACCTACATACATAAGACCACGAACCACAGACTTATATCGAAATAAGAAAGCCAAAAGGGTGAGCAATACTCTTCCTTTGACGCGATTTCTTAGTTCTGTACCACTTAGATTAGGTTTAACCAGAGACAGGACAACTTGAATAAGGAGTCACCTTTGAATCGGTTTCACTCGGACTGTCAATTCCCATCACTAAAGCGCGCATGTGACGTTACAGTAGATAGAGAAAAAGTGGTTTTCATACAAAATGCAGGAGCTCGCGGTATCTAGTTCGATATAAGTCTATGCTACGAACATGCATAACGTAGGACCTTTTTAATCACACTAATTGGTTCCCGTAGCGCTTCATTAACTAATTGAAAGGAGTGAGGACTTGAGGAGAAATCGATAATTAATAACATACTAGCTAGCACATTTGCCTTTGCTTGTGTTTAATCAAAGACTTCCATACATACGCCTGTATTCCAGGGGTACGCCGAGCAGACTAAACGTGACTGTCAAAACCACGACCATTTAAAAAAAAAGAGTGCATTCAAAAAAGCAGAATAGAAAAATTCGTTGATAACTTTTACCCGAAACCGACGAGCGATGAGGAGATTGATGAATGTGGATGAAGCAAAAGAGGTATGTCAGGATCGTAGCGAGTGGAACAAAGTAGTCTCTGCCTACCCCTGTGGGAAAGAGGCGTGACGATATGTATGTATGTATAATGTATGTAACTTTTTAAGTATTCATTGTGATTTAAAATTTAACATCTATAAATAAAACTTCTGTAAAATTTAGTAATAAAAATGTAAATGAACCGGATAAATAAAACTTAACTAAAAAAAATAAAATTAGGTCTTTGCTACTTTCCGTAGCGTTTCCATTTTTTTTCCTCTTTTAAATACTACACGCATATAATATGACACATTTACTCTTGTTGCAGACCTCAGCGAGCTTTAAAAAATAATCTTTACAACACAAACTGTTTGCTTTGGAGCCATATCACGTCGGGCTGTATTTTTACTCTGGCAACACAGGCCTAAGTAAACAACCTATTCGGACGTCTTATGTGTGGGTAGGTTGGCAAAGTACTGCACAGTGGGTCAAGGCAGTCGAGTCGACAATATAAACACTGTAACTTAGTTGTTTGAATTCGAGTGTTGTTGTAACATATTTTCAAAATGGCGTCGGGTTTAGAATGACAGATTTCCATTTTTTTGGTGGATGTCGTAAGAGGCAACAATGGACCTACCTGGAGGCTACCTGTGACCACTAAACCTCTGTCATCTATGTTTAAACTTAGTAACTTAGGGTTAAGTTTAAGTTTAACCTTAAAAAAGTGGCTACAAAAAGTGAAATACATCTTTCGCAACTAACAGACACCCTCTCAGGAATAAGTCCACCTTTGTTCAGGAAGACTTTTTTCTGTAATCTGTTTTATGTAGCACTATTACGAAAAATATTGCTTTTGACGTGACAACGTCTTAAATTAGGTTGAGCTGGGAGTCACTTATGAAAAAGTGTAACGCTCGGTAACGTTACGATGACG